>CAMPDV010002050.1:0-82532 GCA_946699065.1 Loxodes magnus | reverse complement strand
TTATTACTTTATTTTTATTAAGATTATATAAAGATGAAAAATTAAAACTAAGCAAGAAATAGTAAAAATAGATTTTCATCTTAAAGAAAATAAAATTTCCAACTAATTTATCCTTAATTTTAATTTATTTAAGCTTTTATATGTAAAAACTAATTAAATAAATTTTCCCTAAAATCTATAAAATTTATAATTAAAATTTAAAATTATCTGTAAATTTATACTGCAAAATTTAGATAATTAATAATTTTTAAAATGTATAAATTTTGCTAAAAACAAAACTTAAATTTAACTTTCCTTTATATCTGAATATTTAGATAACTTAAATATCAGAACAAAATTAGAATATAACATCTAGTTAAGATGTTTTCTACTATTTATAAATATTTATAAACTATTTATTAAATTTAAAAAATAAGAAATAAAACTTTATTATATTTATTTTATTTTTATAAAATGAGGTTGGAATTTATCTTAAATTTAAAAAGCAAAGCTTGATAGATTTCTGCCTTATTCCTATTTATATGAATATGATAATTCTAGACCCAAACGATATTTAAACTGGTATCTTTAAAAAGGAAAATTAAAATTAAAATGGTTATATTTAAGCAATTATAAAAAAGCACATATCTTTACTTAAAAATTAAAGGATGCTTATTTAATTTTTAACCATTAAATACAATTTTAACATAGTTTGTTCAATTATTTCCTAAAACCTAGCTGTTTTCATTATCTGTTTATTCTTTAATGCAAGAATATACAGTAATCCTAAAAGATTCTTACTTTAATTTGCTTATGATGATTACTCCTTTATAATTCCAATCTTTCTTCTAGCATCTTTCAATTCATCTACGTATGATATAAGTGAACTAAAATCACTCAAAAGTTGTAAAGAATATAATAAAAATAGAAAATATTAGTTGCTATTATTTGATTTATAATTAAATAATGAAAAAATCAAAATATTGGAAATAATGCTATTATACTTATTACTTTAGATTGACAGCAAAAAATTAATTTTCTTTTAGTCAATCTTAGTATAAATAAATTTTAATTTAAAGTGAAGATAAATTATTATTTTAACAATTAAAACTTATTTATGCATTTTAGGCCTAACTTATACTTATATTTAGATTTTTATTTCGCTTTTTTGAAGATTTTCTGAAAAAATTTGAGAATTTTGCCTATTACTTATTACACAAAAAAAAATTTATTCACCTTCTTTGCTAATTTTACTTAAAGTTATTATGCTATAGATGCACTACTAGTTATGCTATTAGCAATTTTTTCTAATATTATTATTTATTCTTTGAGCAGCATTTTATTTAATTTACCTAAGCTATCTTGTAACTAAGAGTAAGGTTATTTAAGTAATAAATTATTAAATTAAATTTGGATAGATTAAGTGCTTACTAGTTCAATTATATAGCTTATAGCCTTTTAATTATAACGATGATAAAAATGAAGTTATATGCTTTATTCATATGACTTATCAACTCCTTTTCTCTTGAAATAGGGTTTTTATATAGCGATTAGAATTTTGGAAGTAGAGCTGTTGGTCAGATTAATGATTATATAGCTTCTTAAAAGTTCTAGTTTACTATAGTTGACTATCAAGTAAATGGCATACAATAAATTGAGGAAAGCTTTGATTCTCTAAAGAAGAAGCATTCTTTTATTGTAGTAGACGCTACCTTTAATGAATAGTTCTCATTTTTAATTTAAAAACTCTCTCTAGATTTAGGCTTTACTCATCTAGTTCTCAACTAAGAAAATCCTAATGTTCAGTCTGATGTCACAACCTATTTGATTCCATCAGATTAAATGATAGCAAGCTGCATTATAAATTTCTTTGACTATTGGAATTGAACAACTATAGGATTTTTCACAGACGTAAAGTAGTCAAATGAAGCTGAATATCTAAGATAGAAAGTGTAAGTTACAAGAATCTATTAGATTCTTTCCAATCATTATTATGAATCCTTGCCTAAAGTTATTCCTATCTATCTAAAGGCATTTGGAACTCAAATCTTCTACATTTCAGCTTAAGAGCAACTTTATTGGCTAATTAATATCACTATCGCTTCTAATAACTGAAAACCAGGAACTGCTTTTGTAATAAGCTTCAGAAACTCACGCCTTTTTTGGTAATAAAGTCAGAAGATTGAGGGATTGATTGGGTTCAATTTTGGTAAAAAAATAACTTAAACAGAGCAAGAATTCTAAATATACTGCTTAGAACTTCTTTTGGAAAGCCTTGGTAAATGAAAGTTAGACTATTTTGATTCATTCTAGCTTTAGCAGTTAATCAAAACGCTAGAAAGATCAAATTAGTTTTTAGTCCCTCTTCAATTTTAAGTCTTTAATGTTCAATCTAACTAAGTCAAGTAAGTTGGAACTCTTAATTTAACTCATTTTCTTCAGACTCAACCAATTATATGGCCTACAGGAACTACAACACATCCAACTGGAGGAGACATAGAGATTTCCATGAGTATGGTAGATGATAACTATAATCCTGATGGATCTTATATCGAGTGAGTGAACAACTATTATAATGGCAGAAAATATGCCCTTAAGTATATTGAAGATCATCCTGAAATTTTACCTTTCTACAAACTAAAGAATACCATGATATATACTGGAGCTACGGTTGCTGACTTTGCTTATATAGAAAAAGAGTTTAATCTCAAAAAAAATGATTTAGGAATATTTTTATGTTCTTCAGCAGCAAGTAGTGCTGGCTTAGGTCTTCACTAATATTTCAAAAGTATAGGGTGGATGTAATAAACAGGAGGGTCTAATAAATCCCCAGATTTTTCAAGTATGTAAGAGTATCCATGATATGTAAGAACTACTATGAGTGATGCTTTTCTAGGCTTATTAATTGCGAGATTTTGTGCAGAAAAGCAGTGGAAAAATGTTGCAATGGTAGTTGGAAACTCTGCCTGACCATTAGAAATAGGAAAAAGTTTCATAGCAAATTCAAAGTCTTTTGGTATAAATATCTCAAATAGTTAGATTTTACTTCCTGAAGTAGTAAAAACAGCCAATATTTCAGACTGACATCCTATAATAGAAGAAGTGTATAAAGCTTCCAGAATCATTATCATTCTTCATTACTTAGACGATACATGGCAAATAGTTCAATATTTGTGAGATTTAGGAGCAAGGAGTGGAGATGTAGAGATTCTTGGCTCCGAGTGGCTACTTATGAATTTTTAAAATTACTCAGATAATCCAGAACGCTTTATGTAGCTTGTTAAGGGAAGTGTCCAGTTTTTCAACTAGGCATGAGTTGGAGAGTTAGGATAGGAAATAAAATTAAGCTATGAGCAATGGTATCATACGACGGCAAAGATAGGAGGAACGGCGTTTGAATTCGATTTAGCTTATTTAATTGCAAAATCTTTAGCAAAATTAATTTAAGAAGGAGAAGACTACAATAAATTTGGAACTCTAGTCTCAAAAATGAGAAACTTTCAAATCATTGGAGCAACAGGAAGAATAATTATAGAAAGCCAAAAAAACGAAAGAGCTCAACTTCAGTATTTTATATGAAACTACAGAAAATCGGAAACGGGAGAATGAACTGTATAGTAGATTGGAAACTTCTGTCCTACTTGTGAAATTGTATGAATTTATGAATAGCCTGCAATGTGAGGAGATGAAACTACTGGCGTATATTTAGATTATTGAGAATTAGAGTGTCCATTTAAAGAGAGAGAAAGAGAAAACTTTCAGAAAGGAAGATACGTAAAATTTTCGATGCTGCTAATTTTGTTCGTTATAACAATTGCTTGCGCCTGTAAAGGATTAAAGGATTGCAAATAAGTATAAATAAAATATCTAGAGTTAAATGTATTTACAACAGTATAAGATATGTTCTAGATTTCTTATTTAATTATAATAATATTTTAGATTTTAGTTTTAGGACCTAGCTTCGAAACATATGGAAGAGGTGCATAAGTAATTTAAGAGTTATTTCTTGGTGACATCATAAGAGCTCTTAATGTAGACTAAAGAGATTCTATCTATACGTAAATAATAACTTCAATAATCGGTTACTCTTTTGTACTTCTAAGTTTCGCCGTGATATTTAAATTTGAGTTTTAGGAAATTAAAATTCTTTCGAAGATTGGGATTTCAGCCTACTACTTAACACCATTGATATCTTAGATTTTATTTATTCCAATATTAAATAATTTTATTGACACATTTATTTGCACTGAAGCCTTTGATAGTAATAGAGATGGAAAATTGTCTTTCAAAGAAAGCTTCTTTGTAAAGACTTGCTGGGAAGGATGCTGGTAAGATAAGCATATAATAGCAGTAGTTTTAGTTAGTATTGGAATAATAGTTTATTTACCTATAGCAGTATACTTAAGACCTCTACTTTAGGAAATTTAAGGAAACTTACTTCATATTAAATTCGATGGAAGCTACATAATGATCTTAACAATAGAGAGTTCTTTCCTTGTATTGGCTAAAAAATTGTAAGACGAAAGTAGAATAGCTCATGCCTTACTTTATTTAGTAAGTCTTTCTCTCTTTCTATCAGCATCTTTGAAAATTAGACCTTGCTCTTTTAGAAAATTAACAATAATATGGAATTTTTTTATAGTATGTAATATATACTTAGGTATAATAGGAACTATTAAAATAACTTACTAATTCAAATATTATAATTGAGTAATAATAGCAGGATGCATTATCATCTTAGTAATAGGATATATAATAAGTAGCAAGGAGAGTAACTATCTAAAAAAGAGTAACTAAAGAGATATAAGTGGATTGATAAGATGAGCTTATTAATTTAAGAGCAAATTATAATACTTATAATAGCATATTGAGCAACAAACCTTAGAAAATTTAAGGAATATGTATTTCACTAGAAAACTAATGAGTGATCCTGACTATTTACTAACTATGCATAGCGTAGAAGAACTAGACTTAGAATTTGAAAACTTTATTAAAAATGGAAGAAACTTTAATTTCAAAGCATTATAAAGAATAATTTATGTTCTTTTGATGAGACTTTTGATATAGCAATAAAATAAGCCAAAACAAGCTAATAAAGTTAAAGTAAGTTTTAATGTAGATCAATTTAATTTTTCTTCTATTGTAAATGAAGATCTTTGCTTTTAAAATGTTTAAAGTAAAGAAACCCCGAAAATTCTTAGAAGTTACAGAATCTAAAATTTAATACTCCAAATTAAATTTTCTAACCTTTTATACAAGCTGAACAACCCTTAAATACTAGTTTAAAAAAAGTTAGGAAATAAAGCAATCAAAACTAACTTTAAAAAATGCAAGTAAAGAAAATTTATGAGAAAACTTTACTAACATTAAAAGAAAAGGTAATAAAGTTAAAAATCATATAATCTAACAGTTTTATTATTTTAAACTAAAATCATATGCATTAAAAATTATTAGCAACTATGTTTTCTGGCTACATCATTCTAAGTATTTATTACGAATTACCTTTTAAGTATAACTTTATAAATCCCTTAATTAGCTTTTATTAAGAAATTAAAATTCAAGTAATTGTACAAGCTTTTAATGATTTATTAAATAGGATTATCTTCAATTATTTTTTATCTTTTAGCTTATAAATTTTTTAATCAAAGTCTAATAATAATTGAAAGCAATTTTATTAGATTTTAAAAAGAAAAATAATAAATTAAATAAATAGGCTAAAGAGAATTCTTTCTTAAACTATTAAAGTATTTTTAAATTCTTAAGTAATGCTTAGCTTATTTTTATCTTTACAATTTAAAACATTTTTAAGATTTTTTAATTTTCTCTAGGAAGAAACATTCAAATAATAAAATAATTTAATCTATAGAACTGCAATTGAAAAATTAATTTAAATAGAAATAAAACTTAGAGAGATTTAGTAAATTAAGCATTATCTATTAAGTTTATTTATAAAAATACCAATATTTTTGCTTTTTTTGTTAATCCTTTGCTTAATTACTTCCCTAGTTATTAGTAAAAGAGCAAAAATGAGTTTATTTGATTGCCTTTCTTCTTTTACAATTTTTTGAGTTTTGTTCTCTCTGTTTAGTATTAAACTATAAAAAAATAAAAGACCTAAAAATTACTAAAAATTGATTATTTTTGAACATTTCTACGGATTTCGTCAAATCTTTTATCATAAAGGTAAATAAGTAGGAAGATATTTCTAGTAAAATGATTAATCCTATCTCATGCTCCTTCTGCTTATTCACTTAATAATATCATTTTCATTTTTAATGAAACTTAAAATTTAAACCTAAAAAGATTTTCTTATTTAATTTATAAATATACTAGCTTTTTTATTTTCCTGGAACTAAAAATTTAAAAGATTGATTAGAAATAAAGACAATTAATAATTAAATTATTTATGATAATGCAAATATTAGTAACTTCTTATTATAGCTAGAAGTTATAATTTATATTAATTATTTCTTATTATCTTAGTATATCTCATCAATGATAAATTCTACTAATTAAATAATAACTAATTATTAACTTTTTTATTAGCAAGATTAGATATATTACATCTATCTAATTATTGTATAATTTCATACTAAAGCTACTTTTATTAATGCTTTAATACTAAGATATCTATTCTCTATCTATTTATTGCTTACTTTAAAATTATAAATTCAATTCTCCTTTTTATTTTTTCGCTTCAACTATTAAAACCATTCTTTACAAGATACTACAGCAATCATGGCTAGCAAGTTTTATTTATGAAAGTAAGTTTATTAAGAACTCAAATTAATTTATTTTATTATACATTTCCCAAAATAAGTTTTTTAGTTCCATTTCAAATTTAAAGGATTTCTTAAATAATTTCAGAATAAGTTAATTTTAATTTTATATATAAAGCTATAAAAGAATTGGATTTCAATTGACAGTATAGCTTTATTTAAATAGAGATTTAAAAATATAATCATAGCTCCGAACTAGAAGATCAATTTTGTTTCCTTCTATTTTTTGGATTTTATTTCGTCTTTATCTGTTCTATCAGTTCAATTTTTCTCGACATTAGTATTTTATAAAATAATTGATTTATAATCTTACAAAAGTGAGTAGTTAAAAATGAATGTATTTAATTATAAAAGTAGATACCAAAAGTTTAAATTATTTTTATTTAAAATAAATATATTAAATATATAAAGCAGAAGATACTACTATGATAGATAAAAAGGAAATTTGCAAGTCTTAATTGTTTTTAGACTTGAAAAAAAAATCTAAAGAGCAAATAGATATATTTTGGATAAGCGAATAATATAACACTATGACCTAGTGACGACAGACTCGAAAGCTGTTGGGAAATTCCCATGCATGTTCAAATCCTGCTGTTGTCGTTTTTAAACATTCATCGAAAAATAGATAATAATAAAATATTTTCTTAAATCAAAATTATTGAATTGCAACATTTCTTGAGTAATAAAATTATGATTCAATGAGCTGTTGAACATGTTTAATATTAGATATTAACATTTCCTAAATTATTACTTAAAGAAAACAAATTATAAGCAAACTAAATTAAGTTTATAGAAATAATAGTTTTCGCAAAATAATTTTAAGATCAAAATTATATAAGCATGTCTCTATTATACTTGTAGTTAAATTATTGTATATAAATTTTAAGTTTTTATAGTTATTAGTTGCATTTTTATAAAACCTATAAATCTTTATTCTAAATTATAACTTCTTCATTATACTAGATTATTAAAAGAATAAACTATCATTGCATCTATTTAGAAAGCATGACAAAAATTGATAATTATAGTTTGAAATAACTTAAATTGCATAGAATAAATTTAATACTTTTTATTTATTTAAAATATAGAAAATGTTAACAATAAGTTAATTTTAGCAATTTAAAGAATTAAGAGAAATTAAGATAAATAAATAAGGTATTATATAAATAATAAGTATAATTGATAATTCTATTAATTAAGTCATAATTGTATTTATTTAATATAAAAGTATTGTAAATAGATTTACATATGTATTTAAAATAATCCTTATGTGAAATATTCTATTTGCTTTTATAATTTAGAATGCTATTAATTTTTAGTCTAAAAGTTATATTAAAATTAGCAGGAATAGTTTAAATTTATCTGTTTTAGTATTTAATTAGATGCCAATGCTTATATAATAAAAAGTATAGAGCAGAGCCTTTTAATGAGATAATGACTCTAATGATTCTAAACATTCTTAACTAAAGCATAGAGATTTAATGACTCAATACAATTGTATCTGTAAAAAAATATTTTAAATATATTATAATTAATTAAAATAATCCAAAATAGACTAATAAGTTTAATACAGGCTATAAGTATTTCATAGTTAGATAAATAAAGTCAAAATTTTAAAGTTAAACTCCTTTAAAAAATACTTGATATAAAACAAACGTAAAGTTAAAGATTTAATACTATTTAAATATAGTATAATATAATATCTGGCTATTAGAAGTATTATTAATTTTTAAGTCATAATTAATTTATTAAGTAAAAATAGTTAAATTAAAATATGAGTTAATAATTTATTTAGTATCAACGATAATTTTTAAATCTAAAGTTTACCTTTTATTTAAATTAATTTTCAAGATTTATCTACAAATTTAAGTTAAGATAGTTTAATTAATATCGTATTATTTGCTGATATAATTTATAATGAAAAATTTATAATAAATTTTATATTTTAACTAATATAATAAAAATTAGTGAAAATTAAAAAAATTTAAGCTTTTAAAGTATTATAAATGAATAAGTTTAAACTATAATTTTTGATAATAAATAATTGATTAAATTTAATAAATTAGTAGAAATTTATTTTGCATCTAAGAATAATTTTCTTTAATGATTATATCTTAAATTCAATATTTAGCATTTAATACTTAATATATGTTTTAAAATAAATATAAACATTACTTTTTATAGCAAATTTCCTTTAATTTTAAAATTTAATTAATTTATAGCAAATAATATTAGTTATAATAGCAACAAAATAAATGATAGGCGTTTTAAGTTTAAACTTATAATTAATAAAATATTATTTATTTTTACTTATATTTTAGTAATAGAATATTCAATTTTCTTTCTATCTATAAATTAGTTAGTTTTCTATAATTTTTTTAACTGACTATTTAAAAATAAAAACATTAGATTATTAAAGTATTTATATTAAATAGTTTATTTAAATAAATATTTTAGTAGTTCTAATTATTCTTAATTATTTTAATTTTATACCTTTTTTAATTTATAATCAAATATATACTTAAAGTTATTATATTTTACTACTTTAATTTAATTTTACTTATTAGAATGGTATTTTAATTTAGGATATTTATTTATTTTTTCATTATAAAATTTTATAAGGAAATAAATTTTAGTTACAACAGTAAAAGGTAATAAAAATGAATAACAATTCTTAGGAAGAGTAAAAGTTCAATTAAGAATTTAACGATTTGACTAAATAGCTAGAAATTATAGAAGGATGGTAATTTGCTAGAAAAAATACCCGTTTTGTTTTTTACTTCAAGTTGGCTTACCTTTTACTTTAGGAAGTAATATGCTTATTCCTTATATTTTCTAAACAGTCTAGCTAATTATAAAATTAAGAAAACGATATAGAAATAAGCTTTTACGATTAAAATTGGTTTTGTGTTTTGTTTACCTTTTTCTTTTTGGCTAGCTAAGGGTTTTCCATATCAACTAATTAAGAACTAAATAATTGATGGTATAAGTTTTAGCCTTTTTAAAAGAAGAATAATAAAAATAAAAAAGTGATAGTAGTATAAAGACTTCTTAATTTAGAACTATTTTAAAAAATCCTAGTTTAGATAAGTCTTATTGTAATACAATACTGAGCTGAAAACTTTAGCGATTGCATTTTTAATTTAGCTTCTTTAAATATTTTAGCGGAAATGGACGAAGGATTTCTTAACCAAATATGAAAAAGAAGGTAATGAATTAAAAAAATGCTTGATAAGTATAAAATTTAATAAGAAGAAACATCTGATAACTAATAGTAAAATAGAACTGTTTTTGAAGCGGATCAATATCAAAAAAATGATGTAGAGAAAAGCAAAGATTTTGAAAAAAAAATTGGATATATTAATAATTAAAGTATATTTACATTAATAAATATAGTCAACTTTTTTGATAGAAACATTAAATATTTTAAATTTGAAATATTTTAATAATATACTAAATTAAAGTGTTCGTATCTCCGGGGATTTTAAACCCCTTTAATACATACCTCCAGAGTTCGTTCCTTGAGGTTTAAAATAAGTTCGGGACTCCTAGTTTTTTTGGTGTTCTGGCACTCCCTTGAAAAAACCTCCTTCTAAATATTCTTCCATCCTTTTCTACATAAATTCTTGACAGTTCTCTCCAAATCTCTTCACTGTTTCTTCTCTGTTTATCCAAATATATCTTGCATCTCTTGTATGTGTGAAATCTTGATTTGCAAGGTAGCACAGCTTGACGATTCTTCTGGGAGGAGTTATCTCTATGGGTTTTATGTATTCTAGTTCCATTTTATTTTCAGCTAAGGTTTAATGTTAAATTCTTTTTTCTCCCAAAAGTTTCACTTCGATTTCCTGTTTCATTAATCTTTCTTCATTGTTTTAACTTTTCTATAATAATTTTTGGTTTTCTTTCTTTAATATTTAAACTTCTTCTTATAGGATAGATTTCATAAGTTATTCTATTATTATCTATTCATCATTTTTCTATTTCTACATTATTTTTTAGTTACCACTTTTCATGTAGTTGCTTGATCGTGGCTATGGGAGTAAAAAGACTCGCTTGCTTTAGTCAGTTTCAGTTGGTTTAATTTCTTATTCAATTTAAGATTATCTATATTTTTCTAAATTTGGGGGTTAAAGAGCCTAATAAAATGATTATGTTACTAAAGAAGACATGTTAGAAGAAGAATTAGAAGTCTCTGTTTTTTTTCTATGGATCTAGAAAAAAACCCATCTTGAGACCTTCTGCCATTTTTTGTATCTATTTGAAATATTTGAAATAAAAATAATTTTTTATTAATAAAATAAGAATATTCTAAATATAAGAAAATTAAGATAAATAATATTCAATACTTTAATTAGTTTGAAACATTAAAATAACCTAATTAAATCATTTTTCAACGTTTAGTAATTTAATATATCCCCATATTATTTAAAGTCTTTACAACTTTAAAAGTTTGCTTAAATAAATTTCAGTGAATAATATAAAAAAAATGTTTAGTAAGGTAATATAATAAGGATTATAAAAATATAATAGCTTTCTTAAAATAAATATACTAACTAAAGTATTTTATTTAGTTTAAATATCTATTTTAAATTTTAAAATAGATATAATGAAATTAAATTATTAATTAAGTACTTAGATTTTAGTAAAATAAGTATTTTTATTCCTTATATTAAACTATTTCATATATTTTATTTTTAAATATAATATACTCAGATTAAAGTAATAAAAGTTTTGGAATATAGTAACTTTTAATTTTTAAATAAAATAAATAAGTCAAAACTATATAGAATATAAAATAGCTTAAAGATAAAATTTAATTTTTCAATTATTGCATAATAAATCAGCTTTTAAGAGAGTTTTAATCTTAAAAACTAAGTAGCGCTTGTGATTATAACTTAGTATTTTAATTTTTGGTTTTTTTATATTTATTACCATCTTGAAAGAAAAAAATAGTGTGAAGTGCTTAGAATAATTTAGAAATAGATTGATTGAAGGAAAAAAATAGACAAGCTTATTGCTAATACGCCTAAATATCTGAAGCTTTTATAAATTTCTAAAAGGTTTATCTATCTTTTCATTTTAAGGCTTGAAAGATCTTAATTTAAATAAATGCATCATGTTTCTTAATTTTTTAAAAATATAAATCTATACAACAAAGAGATAAATCCCAATTGAGGGAAAATAAAGTCTAATTTACAATTACATAAAACATTTTAAGCTTTTTTCGGTACTTAATCTTAAAAATATTTTAAAGGGCATAAGCTGAAATATTAGACAAGAAAGAAAATTGACTAACTAGGAATTTTATCAACAAGCAAGTTAAATTTATTAAAATATTATATCTTAAAATCCTTTTAGTATTTCTTTTAGATAAAATTAAAATAGTTTCAATTATAAATGATCTTTATAAGTTTATACCTATTAAGCAAAAGTTTACTCTTACTAATTAGATTTTAGCTATTTAATTATTATGCCTATGTATAATAAACTCTTTATTAATTAAGCATATAATAGTAGAGTTCTAATTATTGATAATTAATATCTTTAGTACAAATATTATAAGATAAAAGACCTGCTTTCTATATAATAAGATATACTACTTGCATTCTAATCTTAGAATAGCTTCTTTAATAAGTTAAAGCAGAAGTGGATTTACATAGTAATATAATCTATTTGAAAACTATTAATTTTTCAAGTACTTAGTTCTTGTAATTTTATAAATGAAGCTATTATCTATTATATGGATAAACTCTTATATAAAAGACTAGCATTTAATTAAAAAATAAATAAGCTAATTAGGCTAACTAGGCTAGTGAGAAAATTTTATTTATTAAATCTAAATTTAAAATAATAGCTTAGTTTCTAATGCTGTCAAAAGAACCAAATATCTCTTACTAGAAATTTTCAAAAATAGATATAATCTAATTTTGATTTTAGTTAAAGGAAAGCAAAAGGATTTATTTTATTAATTTACCTAATAATGAGGGTGAAAGTTAAATAAATATATTGTCTTTTTAAGAAGAGATTGCTTTATTTCTAGACTTTTAAAGAATAAGCATAGTTATATAGCCTGAATGAATTTCTTATTGTAGGTACTGTTTTGATGATTAAGAATAAGAGCTAATAAATAGTAGATTTATTCGACAATAAGAAGCAGTGAAAATAAATTCTATTGATTTGAATGCCTGCACTTCATCACTTCTATATTCTTAAATATTATTTTTAATAGAAGTTAAGTTACTTATCTATTAAGATAAAACAATATCTTAAGCATTGAAAAGTGGTATTATAAAGATAATGATAAAAATCAATTTTAAATTTGAAGATGATTCTAAGTATTTTTCATATCTAATGCTAATTAAAAAAATTTCAAGTTGCCAAGCAAATGAAATATTTGCTTAATAATTAATTTCTTTTTTATAAGCTTTACATTATGGGTTACTTATTACTTATTTGTCTTCTACTGTAAGTTCTACTTATCTGAATCATATTTATTAGCAATGTATTTTAGTATGTATAAATCTAAGTTTCTTAGTCATGCTATTCCATAAAGCTTTCTAAATAAATTATTTAAAATTATACCTTTTAGTTTATAAATGAAATATCCAAAGTGTATTAATTCTATGCTTAATTCACTTTTTAAAAGAATAGCCTTTCTATAAAATAATGTAAAAGTAAGCCAAGGCTTTAATAACCTAGATATGATTATAAAATATTATACTTGCTATAAATTACTTATAGTGTACTTTAGCGGACTAAATGGTTATTATATTTGAAATATATTAAATTGCTTATTATAATTTTAAAGTTATTCAAAATAAAAAACATAAGAGAACATATAATTAAAGCTTAATGATGCTAAATAAATATTAGCTACTCTTTTTATTTTTTAGGTAGTAAAAATTAATAGAATGAAGCTTTTTATTATTTAGAATGTAAATAATCATAATAAGCAAATTAATAAACTAATAGGTCTGAGAAAAAAGAAAAACAATTAATAAGGTTTATATTAAAAGCTAACTATTATAATACAAGTAGGATAAATCATAGTTAAATGACATTGAGTTATTAACAATTTTATAAATGCATTATTAACTAATTAATTTAAAATAGCTAATTATTTTAAATGATTCTTTATAATTAATTGACTTAAATTGAAAAAATTATAAAAGCGAAGATTTAATAAATTTAATTTATTTTTCTAAATTTAATATTATTTTTACATCTTTTTAAAGCTTATATTAAGGTATTGTATATACCTCTAACTTTATTTATAAATTTGAAACTAACAATATTTATTTTAAGGCTAAATAAAACTAAACTAGCAGGATTAAAAACTTTGCACTTTGAGATCAAAAGTTAATATATTCTCTTAACTAAGAATAATTATCTCTTTCGCTTTTATTTAAGGATATATATTTAATGATTATATAGACATATTTGCAAAAACTAATTAGAATGAGAAGAAAATATACTTATTTAAATATTTAGTTCTATTAAAAATTAGAACTCATCATTCTTAGCATATTCAAAATACTCTTGTAAGCTTATTAGGAATTTTTAGAGAATTAATAGCTTTTAGTTGAATTAAAAGTATCAAATTATAATCAATAAATTGATATTTCTTTATATAAATTCTATGCTTAATTATTTTTAAATAGCTTTATTATGACTATTATTACCTAATTTTTTAAAGCACTCTTTCATTTTGCTTTTACGTAGTTGACTAAAGTTTAGAAAAATTATGAAATTTTAGAAATAAAGCAGATTTACAGTGTATAATGATATAAATTTGTTTCTTAATTTCATTATGAAAAAGATATCTAGCATATGCATATTATAGTAATTAATTTCCTTGCTTACGTTGCTTGACTTTTATCTCTAGCCGACATAATATCTTTTAAATTATGAATTCTCACTATATTAATAAATTACATTGAAAATTTAAGTAACCTAAAAATAGCTTTAGTTATTACTCCAATAAAACAAGTAAGAATATATAGGAAAATATAACCCTATTAATGAAGAAAAAGTGTTTAAATGATTGTGATTTTGATATTTTAACTAATAAAAAGAGTATTAAAGAAGGACTGCTCATTAAACAGTAATTAATAGGAATATAGTAAGTTTATTATTTTTATTTAATAGATCTAATATTAAAACTTATCTAATTAAATCACTCTAATCTTTGAATCTTCTGTCCTTTTTCTATTTGAAAAGAAATAGTTGTAGATTTCTATCTTGTTATTTTTAGATATATTAAAAGATCTAGGCAATTATTAAGCATTTAAGAAATAATAATAAAATTAAAAATTAATTGATATCATGAAAGTCGAAGATTAAATATACCTTCGAAATTTAAAGGTTAAAAACACTTTATTAATCTATTACATGATATCAAGAAATAATAGCAAATTTCATAAACCCATATATGGTTTTATACTAGCAGTTGATGCTTTCCCATATATAATATAATGATAAAAATTTAAATAATTAAAGAAATAATTAAATTTATTATTTAACACTTTATCATTTTTATATTTTCCTTTTATTTAATATGAAAATACTAAAGATAAATACACAATGTATTTAGAGATAACCATTTAAATATAGTGTAAAATAAATACTTATTTCATTTTTTCTATTAATTCTTTATTTAAAGGAGTTATAATTAATTATTTCTTAGTAAAACTAAAAATTTAAATGCTTTAGTTGAGTATTTTCAAGAATCATCATAAATTTTTTTTTTTTCAATCAAGTTCAAATCATTCTCTTAACTAGCTTCTTTATTACTTACATCTTAAAGCTGATCAACCTGGCTTAATAGTTAGAAATTTTTTGATGCAAAATATAAATTTTGATTCTTAATCTTTATGATGATCTAATCTTATTTTTTATTTGCCGTATTTTACAATACATCTTCTTCATTTTAGTTTGAATAAAAATTAATCAAATCTGTATTAAAACTTACTTAAGCTTTGGTAACTTATTCTTGCAAAATTAAAAGTTTAATCAGAAATATCAAAAGATTAAGTACTTTTATTTAATTACAATCTAAAGTTTCTTCCATTTTTAATAAAGTTTTCAAATTCTAAGTCTAGTTCTTCTACGCTATGCATAGTTAGTAAATAGTCAGGATCACTCATTAGTTTTCTAGTGAAATACATATTCCTTAAATTTTCTAAGGTTTGTTGCTCAATATGCTATTATAAGTATTATAATTTGCTCTTAAATTAATAAGCTCATCTTATCAATCCACTTATATCTCTTTAGTTACTCTTTTTTAGATAGTTACTCTCCTTGCTACTTATTATATATCCTATTACTAAGATGATAATGCATCCTGCTATTATTACTCAATTATAATATTTGAATTAGTAAGTTATTTTAATAGTTCCTATTATACCTAAGTATATATTACATACTATAAAAAAATTCCATATTATTGTTAATTTTCTAAAAGAGCAAGGTCTAATTTTCAAAGATGCTGATAGAAAGAGAGAAAGACTTACTAAATAAAGTAAGGCATGAGCTATTCTACTTTCGTCTTACAATTTTTTAGCCAATACAAGGAAAGAACTCTCTATTGTTAAGATCATTATGTAGCTTCCATCGAATTTAATATGAAGTAAGTTTCCTTAAATTTCCTAAAGTAGAGGTCTTAAGTATACTGCTATAGGTAAATAAACTATTATTCCAATACTAACTAAAACTACTGCTATTATATGCTTATCTTACCAGCATCCTTCCCAGCAAGTCTTTACAAAGAAGCTTTCTTTGAAAGACAATTTTCCATCTCTATTACTATCAAAGGCTTCAGTGCAAATAAATGTGTCAATAAAATTATTTAATATTGGAATAAATAAAATCTAAGACATCAATGGTGTTAAGTAGTAGGCTGAAATCCCAATCTTCGAAAGAATTTTAATTTCCTAAAACTCAAATTTAAATATCACGGCGAAACTTAGAAGTACAAAAGAGTAACCGATTATTGAAGTTATTATTTACGTATAAATAGAATCTCTTTAGTCTACATTAAGAGCTCTTATGATGTCACCAAGAAATAACTCTTAAATTACTTATGCACCTCTTCCATAGGTTTCGAAGCTAGGTCCTAAAACTAAAATCTAAAATATTATTATAATTAAATAAGAAATCTAGAACATATCTTATACTGTTGTAAATACATTTAACTCTAGATATTTTATTTATACTTATTTGCAATCCTTTAATCCTTTACAGGCGCAAGCAATTGTTATAACGAACAAAATTAGCAGCATCGAAAATTTTACGTATCTTCCTTTCTGAAAGTTTTCTCTTTCTCTTTCTTTAAATGGACACTCTAATTCTCAATAATCTAAATATACGCAAGTAGTTTCATCTCCTCACATTGCAGGCTATTCATAAATTCATACAATCTCACAAGTAGGACAGAAGTTTCCAATCTACTATACAGTTCATTCTCCCGTTTCCGATTTTCTGTAGTTTCATATAAAATACTGAAGTTGAGCTCTTTCATTTTTTTGGCTTTCTATAATTATTCTTCCTGTTGCTCCGATGATTTGAAAGTTTCTCATTTTTGAGACTAGAGTTCCAAATTTATTGTAGTCTTCTCCTTCTTAAATTAATTTTGCTAAAGATTTTGCAATTAAATAAGCTAAATCGAATTCAAACGCCGTTCCTCCTATCTTTGCCGTCGTATGATACCATTGCTCATAGCCTAATTTTATTTCCTATCCTAACTCTCCAACTCATGCCTAGTTGAAAAACTGGACACTTCCCTTAACAAGCTACATAAAACGTTCTGGATTATCTGAGTAATTTTAAAAATTCATAAGTAGCCACTCGGAACCAAGAATCTCTACATCTCCACTCCTTGCTCCTAAATCTCACAAATATTGAACTATTTGCCATGTATCGTCTAAGTAATGAAGAATGATAATGATTCTGGAAGCTTTATACACTTCTTCTATTATAGGATGTCAGTCTGAAATATTGGCTGTTTTTACTACTTCAGGAAGTAAAGTCTAACTATTTGAGATATTTATACCAAAAGACTTTGAATTTGCTATGAAACTTTTTCCTATTCCTAATGGTCAGGCAGAGTTTCCAACTACCATTGCAACATTTTTCCACTGCTTTTCTGCACAAAATCTCGCAATTAATAAGCCTAGAAAAGCATCACTCATAGTAGTTCTTACATATCATGGATACTCTTACATACTTGAAAAATCTGGGGATTTATTAGACCCTCCTGTTTATTACATCCACCCTATACTTTTGAAATATTAGTGAAGACCTAAGCCAGCACTACTTGCTGCTGAAGAACATAAAAATATTCCTAAATCATTTTTTTTGAGATTAAACTCTTTTTCTATATAAGCAAAGTCAGCAACCGTAGCTCCAGTATATATCATGGTATTCTTTAGTTTGTAGAAAGGTAAAATTTCAGGATGATCTTCAATATACTTAAGGGCATATTTTCTGCCATTATAATAGTTGTTCACTCACTCGATATAAGATCCATCAGGATTATAGTTATCATCTACCATACTCATGGAAATCTCTATGTCTCCTCCAGTTGGATGTGTTGTAGTTCCTGTAGGCCATATAATTGGTTGAGTCTGAAGAAAATGAGTTAAATTAAGAGTTCCAACTTACTTGACTTAGTTAGATTGAACATTAAAGACTTAAAATTGAAGAGGGACTAAAAACTAATTTGATCTTTCTAGCGTTTTGATTAACTGCTAAAGCTAGAATGAATCAAAATAGTC
The DNA here is from genome assembly GCA_946699065.1 of Loxodes magnus. NCBI lineage: Eukaryota > Ciliophora > Karyorelictea > Loxodida > Loxodidae > Loxodes > Loxodes magnus. The sequence continues at coordinate 63,997 of CAMPDV010002050.1, read as the reverse complement.
TAACTTTCATTTACCAAGGCTTTCCAAAAGAAGTTCTAAGCAGTATATTTAGAATTCTTGCTCTGTTTAAGTTATTTTTTTACCAAAATTGAACCCAACCAATCCCTCAATCTTCTGACTTTATTACCAAAAAAGGCGTGAGTTTCTAAAGCTTATTACAAAAGCAGTTCCTGGCTTTCAGTTATTAGAAGCGATAGTGATATTAATTAGCCAATAAAGTTGCTCTTAAGCTGAAATGTAGAAGATTTGAGTTCCAAATGCCTTTAGATAGATAGGAATAACTTTAGGCAAGGATTCATAATAATGATTGGAAAGAATCTAATAGATTCTTGTAACTTACACTTTCTATCTTAGATATTCAGCTTCATTTGACTACTTTACGTCTGTGAAAAATCCTATAGTTGTTCAATTCCAATAGTCAAAGAAATTTATAATGCAGCTTGCTATCATTTAATCTGATGGAATCAAATAGGTTGTGACATCAGACTGAACATTAGGATTTTCTTAGTTGAGAACTAGATGAGTAAAGCCTAAATCTAGAGAGAGTTTTTAAATTAAAAATGAGAACTATTCATTAAAGGTAGCGTCTACTACAATAAAAGAATGCTTCTTCTTTAGAGAATCAAAGCTTTCCTCAATTTATTGTATGCCATTTACTTGATAGTCAACTATAGTAAACTAGAACTTTTAAGAAGCTATATAATCATTAATCTGACCAACAGCTCTACTTCCAAAATTCTAATCGCTATATAAAAACCCTATTTCAAGAGAAAAGGAGTTGATAAGTCATATGAATAAAGCATATAACTTCATTTTTATCATCGTTATAATTAAAAAGGCTATAAGCTATATAATTGAACTAGTAAGCACTTAATCTATCCAAATTTAACTTAATAATTTATTACTTAAATAACCTTACTCTTAGTTACAAGATAGCTTAGGTAAATTAAATAAAATGCTGCTCAAAGAATAAATAATAATATTAGAAAAAATTGCTAATAGCATAACTAGTAGTGCATCTATAGCATAATAACTTTAAGTAAAATTAGCAAAGAATCAAAAAAATAAAGTTTTAAATAATAATGGCTAAAGAAAGCTTGTTATAATTTAAAAGTGCTATAAGCATTTATAGTTTATACTAGACATAATTAAATTCTTAAAATAATAAATTAAAATTATTTTATTTGCTTATGCTTTATCTTTTCTTAGTTTATAAATATATAGAAAAAATAAAAAGCCTTAATTTTAGCAAACTTAAGGAGTATATAAATTAGAATGATTTAAAATAATTATGAAAGTGCCCTATAAAAATAAAAAATTATTCTTTATATTATGCTTTTTCAATACACTACTATACCTTTTCTAAAATAAGATCTTTCATTTTCTAAATTACTTTTTCTAGATATTAATAATCTTCTTTCGAAATTAAAATTCTTTGGATATATGAAACAAGATAATAAACTAATTGAAGGCTGTATATCATAAAAAAATTAGTTATAAAACATGATAAAGACATTTAGAAACTAATATTTTTGTGTTCGCATGGTAAATCATCACAAAAATAATGATTAAAGTAAGATTCAATTAAGATTGAGTAAATAATTGGGACAACTTTGCTAAATTTAATTTGATTCAAATGAAATTGGTTTTGCATTACATCTCACTAGATATATAATCTTGCTACTTAAATTAAAAATAATATTCAGGTAGAATAAAATTTTAATCTTTTATGACTTTAAAAGGAAGGCGAATCGTATCATTTTGATAAAAACATTTTATTAGCAAGAACAAAATAGAAAATAGAGTTGATATATACATTCTACAATTTAATTTAGGAATAAAAAACATCTATATAAATACTACTTATTTATTTACAGTTCTAAGTCTTTTATACCTATTTGATTATTATATTCTATTTATAATAGTATATATAGCTATTAAATTATGCTTGATAATTCTATTTAATAAGACCTGAAAAATAGAAGAATATACTTTTGTTAATTTACAATTAAGTAAATTAAACTAAGAAACTACAATTATTTTAATGCTAATATTAAAGCTATTTTGGTATTATCTAAGTCACTTGCTTAGAGATATATTTTCTTTAACTTATTATTATTAAATTTTATACTTGATAGTATTAAAAATAATGAGCATAGAGATAAGAAAGCTGAGTATAGATTTAATCAAATAGATAGAAGATTAGAAAATGTGATATGTAGAATCATTTATATATAACTAATAGCTTTTATTTATGCGTATGCTATATTTAAGATATATAAGTATAGAGCTAACATTTAATAAAACTTATTATAATTGGATTAATAAAAATTAAAAAAACCTCATTTCATAAGCAAAAAAGATAGAAGTACAAAACTCCTTACCTTAAGTCTCTACACTTTTTCTATTTTTCTGAAAATTTTCCTTCATATAAAATTAAATCAATATAAGATAATTAATTATAATAGATATTTGAGTATAATACATGTATGAAATCTTTATAAAATAAAGCATATTTAAAAAATAAAATTAAGGAAAAAAATTCTATGATTTGAACATTTTAACACTCCAATATCCCGCTATAAAAATAATTTTTTATAATCATTACATAGTATATTACCTTTATGTCGAAAAATATTTTTTCAAATAATTTAATTATAAATTAATTAATTAATAAATTAACGTGGGTCTGCCATTATTGGGTATCCACGGATTAATGCTTTAATAAAATAGTCTTGATACTCTTTTCTCCTTTAATTCACAAATGTGAAACTTTCTTCTTTCTATTCTTGTGATTCTGTCTAAGGCTGGATTTGAAATTCCTAAGGAATTCTCATTCTAGTACAAAAATCATTCTTGAGTATCTTCTATAGTTAAAAATCTTAGTTTATTTTTGCCTCAACTATGCCTTGCTTTCCACCAAGCTCCTATCCAAGTTGACGGCATAGTGAATAGGAGAGCTACTGAGGCACGGACTACAGAATAAGACTCGCTTTTTCTGATATTGAGTCTCAAGCTAGAGACTAGCTTAAAACTCACCGTCCATATTTTAAATTATATAATAAATCTTAATTCTTCAAAGCTTAAATCATATAAATTTCTTTAAACTTCTCCTAATTAATAAATTTACCATTTCGCTAATTTTTTAATCATAAATTTTAAATTTATAACCTTTTAATTTAAAATTTGTTGAGTCAAATTTGATAATTACCTTATTCTTATAATGTCAGTTCTTTCTTAAATTAAAAAATTACTTAGCAAGAACAAAATTTAAATTAATTTTAGAGTTTTAAAGTTTTAAAATAATTAATATGATAACTACTATCAGGGAAAAATAAACGACGAAAAAGAATAATAAAAATTAAAGAAGCTATAAAAAAATTATATTGCAAGATGAAAGAGATTTAAAATGCAATTTGAAGGAATAAAGATTTAAATGATAAATCAAAAAATTAAATATTTTATAATTGCAATTCACAAAAATGCGTTTGCAAGGAAAATTTTTTTCTGGATTACAATTAAATAATAAAAATCCAGAAGGAAAGAATAATAATTTATAAAATTATTGCTTAAAAAGTGTAAGAAGATAGCTAGAAAAGTTATAATTAATGAATTAGGATAAATTTAAGAAAGGTATAGCATATAAATATAGAGTATATAAATCGCATCGAACTAGCATAGAAATTATTATAATAATCAAAAAAAGTATTAAACTTTCTACTTTTTCAAATAACTGAAGGTTTCTGGGAAAATATATAAAAGTCTCATAATTCAAAATTTTTTTTATCTTTCCGAATATTTAATTAAACTTTTGCTATATATATTAAAATGCTATATACTAAAGAGCTAAGTTTATTGAGTAGAAAAAATATAATTATTATTTCTTAATTTTAATTCTTCTACATTTTAATTTATATCCCTAATATCTTTTATTATTTAATCACCTTTATTCTGCTTAATAATTTCATATACATTCTACTATTTTTCGAATCTATTCTGCATTTATAAAATTATTAATTGCAATTAAGTCTAAACGACGAATATATTAAGTATATCTTATGTATTTCTGATAATTAATTTTTTCGATTACACATAAATTACAAAAATTCTACTTTCTTATATGGTTTATTTTAACTTTGTAATAAAATCATCTCTTTTAACGCAAAAAAATTTATTATTTAGCTATAAATCATTTTTTTGGATCTCAGATTCATCTTATAAATTTAATTTTTAATAGCCTATTCTTTAATTTATCTAAAATTTTGGCTATGATTTATCTTAAATTTCTTATATCTTTTAACTTTTAAGTTTATTAATCTTAGTAAGAAAAAGTCTCTTTATATTTCAAATAATCATATTAAACCTATACAGACTTTTCTTTAAAAAGATCATAAATTTAATATATTTTTATACTTTCACTAGCATAATTAACTTACAAAACCTGATCATTCTTCTTTAAGCAAATATTTATAGCAAATTTAAGTCTATTTTTCATTAATTTTTTCAGAGTATAAGCTTATAACTATTAATTCATCTTTCTAGCAAAATAAATATAAGACAAGTTATGATCGATTCAAGAGTTTTTTTTATATGGTAAGAGATTTAATTGTTGCTAAGATCTTATCTTTTTATAATATACTAGCCAATTTAGTTTATACCAAGGAAACTTTTAATGCTTGAACATATATAACTATTGTAAATATTCTAGTATATGCTTATGAAATTAAATAAACATTTTATATTTAACATAATAATAAATTATAAACGATCTAATTTTGATTTTCAAAAGTTTAAGATAAAGCGTTTGATTTATAATTTCAATGGACCTAACTATTAAAATAATTATAGAGATCTTTCATATTATATTAAATACAAATACAAAATTAAGTTTTTGGCATTCTTGGAGTTATTTTAGCTTCTTTCCCGCCAACCTCTAGATTACTCTAGAGGCTTAATATAAAAATCTGAAAATCTCTACAACTCTTCTCCTTGTCATACATGTTGTCTTTTAATTTTTCTTTCACCTAGATGCTAGATATCTTTTTTCTTGTAAATTTTCCGAAATTTGTTACAGTGTAATCTTTCTCTTGATAACTTTATTTGTTATTGTTCCTTCCTTTTGTTCTCTAACTACTTCTAATAGTTTCAATATTCTTACTTGAAATTGAGAAATTTCTAGCATCTTTTCAGCAGATACTTTTGAGAGTTACAATGTAACATCTTTTCGCTTGTCGTTTAGATTTAAATCTTGAGTTATTTTCACCTTCAATTATCATTGGATCATTCCTTTATTCTTTCAATCCTATTTAAATCTGCAATTTGTACTGATTTTCTTCTATTTTTTCTAATTTGCTGACCAGTTCTTTCTGCTTCTATTGCTAGTTTTGAGATTAACTGCTCTAGTCTTGTGATACATTTCAAAATACGTTAAGATCTCTTTCTTAGGTCATGATTCTCAATTCTATTTTCTCTGCAAGTTCAAGTTTTTCCATTAACTTCTTATTATCTTTCTTCAACTTTTTTACCTCTTCCTGGAGGTCTAGCACCACTTTAATCAGCTAATCATAGTTTATTTACTATTATGTGGTGAGATTTGAGACTTCTGAGCACATAATATTTTTAGCCTATTTCCTAGACCTTTCTTCGGGGGTGGGAGATTCATCCTAATGGATGACCTTTTTGTTACCCTTTTCCTGGTCCTAGTCTTATAGGATTTTGTTAACTCCTACTTTTTAGTAGCCACGAAGAATCCTGGTTTGAATCCTAACATCTTTTTTTCTTTTCATATTCTGCTAATTGAGCAATTTTTCAGATAAGAAAATTTAATAAGCATTTTAATATATTTAATAAATTTTCTATAGTTAGAGGAAAATTAATTAGAGTATAAAACGTATTCATAGCTTAGTTACTTAACCTAAAGTCATAACTTATTAAATTAGCTTTACTAATAATAAAATTTATAGCCAGAAGGAAAGATGCTTATATTTGAAGATAATAGCTTCCTATATCTTTTTTCAAAGCTTATTTTAAGTTCAAAATAAACTAAGCAATCAAAATACCTCAAAAATAGGAATTAAGGAAACTTTATATTATAATTAAAAACTTAATTTAATATATTAGCTTACCAATAAATTATTATCTTCCTTACTATTAAAACTCTTTTTTTGGTTATTTGTTTTTCCTATCAAAATCTATGGTAAATTCTTGAAAAATATTATTGTAAAACTGTGAAGCATTATTGTTCATAATAAAAATAAGATTGTATAAATTATGAAATATACCATATCATTTGAAAACATTTCTTAATCTATCTTTTTGATTAAAGCTGACAACAAGCACTTTAAAGTTTTATCTACCTTAATAAAATTAATATCTTAGTGGTTTATATTTGAAGCTAGTAGTAAGAATTGTAAAAATAAAAATAAAGAGTTTTCAACTCTGATTCAACAAGAAAAAATTTAGATTTACTTAAAGTATAATTACTTAAAGTAACTTTAGATACTAAATTATGAAAATCTTAATTTCTAATAGCAATTAAACAAAAGTTCTTTAATTGTTTTAGGATTGCTAATGATGCCTTGCAATATTTTCTTAGATAAAAAATGCAAATCTTCTGTCTTATTTCAAAAAATTAAATATAATTTAAAAATAATGAAAGAGAAATTTAATATGATAGATATCCAATATAAATGTCCCTTTAGAAAATATTTTAAAGTACTTATTTTGAGAATTTTAAATTGAAGGATTAATAATTATGGATAAACAGATAAATAGCAAGCACGGATTGTTACAGCGAAATTATTTTATTTTTAAAAGATAAAAAATATTTAAACATAAGTAAGAAGTTGAAAACCAATAAATGTAAAATTAAGCTCCTTAATCTAAACTTAAAGGGAATAATTTAGAGTAAAATTTCAGAGACAATAGTTATAAAATACTATTCTTTAGTTTTCTATTAATAATTTTAAATATTGACAGAGAAGTAATATGACCTTAGAATCGGATTCAAGTTTAGCTACATTAAAAGAATCGATTAAGTATTATTTAGTTAAAAAAAAGATAAAAAAGTTGAAAGTTTCCAGAAAAAAGCAGGTAAATATTCAATTTTTTATCTTTCTCAAAAAATTAAATTCCATGCATTTATTTAAAATTTTCTTTAATTTTAAAATTTAACTGAAATTTAAAACATTTGCTAGCATCTATAATTGTCAGAATTGTTTCTTGAATGATTTACTATATTTAAAAAAATCACCGTACTCCTTTCTTCTTATCTGTCTCCTCGATATATATGCTCTTTAAAATTTTTATAATAATGAAAAGAAGAAGTAGTCTTTTAAGAATTTCTATTTTAGCATTCAAATTTTCTACCTATTTTCTTATAAATTAATTAAATTAGATTATTAGCCTCATATTCAAATAATAACGATATTAACCTTTAATTCGAAAATTTAAAGTAAGAATATTTCTTTTTGAAATTTTCTTACAAATCTAAGTCACTATTGATTCTAATTTTTCACTCAAGAATCTTTAAAGTATATTTCATTCATAAATATTTGCTTCATGCAAACTTATAATAAAAGTTTTCTTCTAATTCTATACTAGAAAAAAAAATTATTTTTATACATTAAATCAAATAACAAAATTCTGTTTTCTCTATAAATTAAAAATATTTATTTATATATTTAACTATTTGAGTGATTTCTTATATTTAAAGACAATAATTCTGAAATTTTTATCACAGTACACTCTCTTCCTACTTCATAATTTTCACCATATACTCCTTCAGCTTTTTCCAACATTAAATAAATATATAAATAAATAAATTTGATTATAGAGTGCGTAGCACTCTCATTAGTGCGCAGCACTCTATTTATTGCGCAGCTCTTTAAAAAAAAGTTTCATGCTGACAAGAATGTTTGTTACTGATAAAATTATCAGATACTCGTAGACCTTGTTCAATACTGGTATAATTATTCCGTACTGATAAAAATGTTCAATACTGATATAATTTAAGAATACTCGTAATCTTTTCTACTTGTTGGAGGTCCAAGGACACGGCAGGATTGTGTCTCATTGCATCACCAAAGCAGAGGACGACATGTGTCAATTATGGGTACTTAAATTCCCCACCTCTGATGAAGCTCGCAATATTATTTCTTTTTCGTTCCATAATTAAACTAAACTAAGCCAGTGCTGAAGGTCTAAGAATCTTATGTCTCAAGACCAAACCAAAGCAGAGGAAGACATAAAGTCGATTATGGGTACTTAACTTCCCCAACCTCTGATGAAGATGACCTTGTTGCTCACCTTCGAACAACAATTTTTTAATAAATATTTCTTCTACCAAGCAACTTAAGTGGTTAAAAAAGTGAAATTAAAATAGAAAATAAAAAGACTATAATTAATTTAAAACTAGCATTAATAAAAATATTAAAATAAATCTAATATATAAAATATTAATAAATTTCTATATTTAACTACTCTCTAAATTTTTATTTATTACTTAAATATTAGAGAAATTATATTAAGTTATAAATTTATATAATTAACAAATTTAAAATAATATAGATTTAATAAAGAAATCATTTTTTATATTTTAATAAATTTAGAATGTTAAATTACTAAAATCTTTCTGCTATCTTAAAAGTAAGCAAGTACTTTTTAGTTAAATAAATGTAAATAAAAAGTTACTATAATTAAGTATGCTTTTTATGTTTTTTAATATGTTAATCTTTAATATTTAAGATTAAGTATTATTGTAATTTTAACAAAATTAAAAATATTAAAAATAATAAATTTAAAATAACAAAACATCCCTCCCAAAAAGAAGATTTAATTGATTTCATTAATTAATAAATTTAATATTTCTAAGTGATTTAACATAGTTTAGATAAAATAATAATAAAGTTATTATATTTTACTACTTTAATTTACTTTTACTTATTAGAATGGTATTTTAATTTAGGGTATTTATTTATTTTTTCATTATAAAATTTTATAAGGAAATAAATTTCAGTTACAACAGTAAAAGGTAATAAAAATGAATAACAATTCTTAGGAAGAGTAAAAGTTCAATTAAGAATTTAACGATTTGACTGAATAGCTAGAAATTATAGAAGGATGATAATTTGCTAGAAAAAATACCCGTTTTGTTTTTTACTTCAAGTTGGTTTACCTTTTACTTTAGGAAGTAATATGCTTATTCCTTATATTTTCTAAACAGTCTAGCTAATTATAAAATTAAGAAAATGATATAGAAATAAGCTTTTACGATTAAAATTGGTTTTGTGTTTTGTTTACCTTTTTCTTTTTGGCTAGCTAAGGGTTTTCCATATCAACTAATTAAGAACTAAATAATTGATGGTATAAGTTTTAGCCTTTTTAAAAGAATAATAGTAAAAATAAAAAAGTGATAGTAGTATAAAGACTTCTTAATTTAGAACTATTTTAAAAAATCCTAGTTTAGATAAGTCTTATTGTAATACAATACTGAGCTGAAAACTTTAGCGATTGCATTTTTAATTTAGCTTCTTTAAATATTTTAGCGGAAATGGACGAAGGATTTCTTAACCAAATATGAAAAAGAAGGCAATGAATTAAAAAAATAATTGCAAAATATTAAAAAAGCAAAATAAATACGAACAATCAATTACATACAAGCAGAGTTGATCATGAAGAAATTAAACCTCAAATAATTGAAGTAAAGAAAAATCTAGCTTAGGAAATGAATACTGTTGAGAATTCAACTTGAGAAATATGTGAAACATTTAAATTTACAAATTTTTTATTTTAAATATATAAAAAAATATAAAAATAAAGCTAGAATTTAATCATAAATATATTAAAATAAATTAAAATATTAATTTACAAAATCACTATAATCTGCAGTGTTTTGTTTAATCATTAATCATTAAAATAACTGTTCGCCTTCCGGATTAATTGAGTTTTAAATGTATAAAATCTTAGTTCCTGCATGTTCTATCCTTGCTTAACTCTTTTTTCCTTGATTTCTTTCTTTTGAATAATCTGAGTTGAAACTTTTTTCCAGATTTTCCCATTTCCCGATGTGAAGAATTCCGTCACTCACTACTTCAGTTGCTTTTAGTTAACATTTCTCCAGATATTCTTTTATTTTGTTCTATTGGGGACATTTCCGCCGTAAATGTCAAGTGCTGTTGCAAATGTAGCATCTTTTTCTTGCTCTCAGAAATGTCTTTTCTTGTTTCTCTATTTCAATTGGAGCTCCTTGATAAGGCTTCTACAGATTTTCTTCTATTAATTTGGTCTTGAATCTAATTTCACTCAATTTTTCTCGTCTTGCTCTTGCATTATTCAAATATCATTCTCTTAACTTGCAATTTGATCATAAACTCCGACTTTAAGCTCTTCGGTCTACCATATGGACTTCATCATCATCTTCTTGATTTATCAAATTCTGACTTAATACAAACATCTCTTCCTTCTTGGAGTTTAATTCCTCTTCGAATTTTTTTATGTTTCTAATAAGTTGATAAATCAGGTGCTTCATCTACTATGAATCCATTTATTTTATTTCTGTATTGTCTAAATAAAAGGTAATAGGATCTATATTGAATTATCGTACTTTTCCTTCTTTATTAATTTTTATTTTTTCGTTATTATTTTTATCGATTCAGTTGAGTGGTCTCTTTTTTCAGTTTTCAATGGAGGTCTGAGTTTAATTTTTTTGTCCTGAATTTTATCTCAGTTCTTACTTGTCCTTTGATGGGAAAAATCCGCTTTATTTTAATTTGTAGTAGTTAGTATTTTTATAAGTTCTTCTAATCTATTAGATAATTCTGGTTATTTTTATTAAGAACAGCGTTAAATTTAAGAAGACGTGGTGAGATTATGTGCTTCTGGTTTTCTCTCCTATTCTGAGGAGGTGGTAAAAAGCCCTTCTTGAAGCCAGCCATTTATATTATATAATTATTTTATTTAAAATTAAAATTTAATAAGTGAAACTTAAATAGAATAAACGAACATTTTATGTATATTTTATAATATTTAAGTTTGAATATTTATAGACATTTTTTAATAAAGTTGCTATTGAAAAGTTTAAATATTAAAACAAAAGTAATAGAATCAATTTTTGATTAGATTATTCTAAATTATAATACAATTTATATTTATTTTATTTTAATTAAAAACTTAATATTATAAATAAATTACACTATTTTTTTACATTTTATAAAAATTGTTATTTCAATTTTTAATTAATTATTTTTTTATCAAAATTAGAGAGTTAGGTATTTTTAAAATTGATAAACATTTTATGAATATAAATATATCTGCAAAAATTATGTGAATAAAGAAAATTTTTTATTAAAGTGTGTGTAACACTGTTAAAAATGTAAGATATTAATGCTTCTCTATACCAAATTATTCCGATTGAGGTTTCATAAAATTGCTGGCAAGATTGCTTATCTTTGTCATTAAAGATCAGGACGCCTTCAAGTAAACACATTTTCATTTTATAACATAAGTGAAGTTAAGTGATATATCCGGTCCAACATTTAGAATCTTTAGCCCTCAGTCAGATTCATCACTGGGAATTTCTTCTTGGTCTTCTCAAGAAATAAGATCCAGCCTATTTAATTTAAAATTATATATAAATAAATTAACGTGGATCCACCTTTTTTAAGTTCACCACGATTAATAAAGAATCCTAATTTTAGTCTTACTAAAAATTTATTAATATTCTACTTTACCTGATCATATTGTTTACTTTTCTCCGTTTTCTAAATCAAAATTGATTACCTTTTTCTCTAATTCTTGTCATTCCATCCAAAGCATAAGTTAAAGTAAAATCAAATACTTTTGTAAAATCCACAGTTGAGTTAAATTCTTCTAATTAAGAATTATTTCTTATCTCAGCCATGTTTTTAGGTTTTTCCAATTCAGGACCAGATTTGCGACATGTAAAAGGAGGATAACTCTGAGATTTTAATTTTATTAATTCTTAGTCAGATTTCTCCTACTGATAGAGAGAACCCTTAAAAAGGAAGGTTTATCACACAAGGGAACGCCCTTACTTATCCGTGGAGGTATCTATTACAATAGTACTTTTAATGCAATCTAACTGCACCGGGATACCTATTAGACAGATTCGAGTCCAACATTCATTTAAAAAATTAATATATAAAAAGGAAAAAAGATAAGAAGTAAATTAGGTTTATAGTCTTAGGAGAGAGCCTTGAAATCATTAATATTTAACAGTTATTTTCTTAAACTAAAGGATTGCTTATAACTTTTTTAGTTTGTTATCCTTGTTTATTAGTATTTATTTATTAAATATAATCCAGGTACTTAAATTAACTGTTCTTAAGCTAGTCAGATCTCAAATTTTAGAACTTCTTATATATTAATCCTGTTTTTGTGGCCACATCTTAAATAAATTATTCAAAATGACTTAATAATTTGTTATAAATGTCAATATTCTATCATTTTCTTTTAAATGATGCTACTTTGAACATTTACGACAAATAATTTCCTCCTTATATCTTATTTTAATTTTTTTCTATTCATAGACACAGATACTTATTATTCATAGGTCTTCAAATTATTTATTTCGATAGAATCTGCTTTTCCTACATTTCTTCTATTTAATAAAATATTTTGAAAACTAAAATTAAAATATTGGAGGAATCTGATTGAACTATTAATCTATCTCGTCCAAATTTTTGCCTCATTTGAGATTAAATCTTAATTATAACCTTATCTATATTTGGAAAAAGGTTTATTTATCAAATATATTCCCTAGTATATATTCAAATTTTTTAATTTTAATTTTATTATTCTAACACTTACTATAGACTTATGTTCTTTGATACGCTTATTGTACAACGAAACTTATTATTAGTATTATTCTTATTATTTAATTTCCTATTTGGTCTGAATGTATTTTTATTTATACTTTGTAAGATATTCGTTAAGAGAGCTATATTGTTTCTGAAGAGCCATTTTTAATATTTCGTAATAAAATTAAAGACCATAGGTATTTTAAGAAATTTTGAATATATTTAAAATATTTAATTAGTTTATTACTTTAATTATCATATAGTAGTAAAAGGTAATTATATTAAAATATTACTTTAAATCCACAAGACCAAAGCAAAAAATCCTAAAACAGTTAAATATTTGTAATTATATAAATAACTTTAAACTATTTTCACTATACTACTATGGTACTTTCTACTAAGCATTCTATATTTATTTTACAAATATTTCAAAAAGTAAAATATTAATAAAAAGATTAATTTAATAATTTATATAGATCTTAACTATTTTATTTGTTAAAATACCTTAAATATATTTAAATTATTTATAAATAAAGGAGCTATTTTAATTTAAGTTAATTGATAATCCTTTTATAGTTTAATAATTATAAGTTAAAACTATTATAAACTGACTATTTTTATAGCTTTTAATATAAATTAAGAGTGTAAACATTTTTTGAAGAAATAGCATCGTAATTATTTATTCTTATGACTCTTCTTTATTTAAAATAAAAAAGCTTGTATCTTGAATTATTAGCATAAGTATGTACTTGATTAAGTTAAATTAATAGAATCTGACTATGCTTAACTATAAAGAATCAATCAAAATTTAAGAAGAAACTGTAACTAGTAATCTATAAGCAAGCACCTTCGTATTCCTTTAAAAATAGCTAAATATAGCTATAAAATGTGTTAATTTATTGTAGAAATTAAAAAGAATAAAAGAGCACTAAGAGATAAATAAATAAATGTATTCTTTAGTGTCATATTAGATTTTAATATATGTTTAAAATATTTACTATTAAATATAGAATCTTCTAAAGAAAAAATAGCTTAGAAGATATTAAAAATACTAAGGGTAATTTTTAAAATAATTAATAAAATTAAGCTTAAAATAATCGTTAGGATTGGTAGATAAATACTTAAGCATATTTAGTTTAATTTAAGTATATTAGTGAATAAAAAGTAATAGTGAAGTTTAATTAAAAAAGCAATCACTAGAGAACAATAATAATGATAACAATCTAACTGTTTACTAAATAATAGTAGGGTTTAAAAAGAGTGTTCTAGAATTAAGCTAGAAAAAGATAAGAAAAGTAAGCAGAAATCTGATTAGAGTTTATTATTATAGTTATAGTTAAAAAAAGTATTACTTTAGAATTTTTTAGAGTATAATTAATAAATTTATTTATTGTAAACAAATAATAACTAAGAAAAACTGCTAAAACTTAAACCAATTTTTAAGAATAAGATTAAATAGGATCAATAAATCTAGATAAGCAAATTTAAACCTAAATTAAGTGCTTAGATGTTGCAATACACACAATATAAATGTAATATAAGGATAAATTTTTTAAAGCTAACTTTTAAGATTGAAATTTTCTGAATCTCATGTAATGCTATAAATAATTAAATTTGAATTACATTACATTAGTAGTAATTAAAAGTAAGAGGAAAATTAATTATTAGGAATTAATTAAGAAATTAAAGGAAATTTATTACAAATAAAAGCTAAACCTTGCCCAAAGTCTAATAGAGTTAAATTAATATGATTCAAGTTTAAGATATTATTAATATAATATATTTAAATAGAAAGGAACAATCCTTCCAATGTCATTTATTTAAACTCTGGTTCCAGGAAGTACCCTGTGTGAAGAACTGAGCAAGCATCCTGGTAGGAGCCAAAAGAGACACGACTGTGGAATCAAGTAACATTTTATTGAACGATGCCAGATACTAAGGCTTCTTAGGGCAGTATTCCAACACTGGAACTATAGAAAACAATAATTTTAAGGGATGATAACACTGAGGAAGCTTGTAATGTAAAACTTTTTTAAATTAAAAAAAATTTAATAAAGAGTCGCGTACAATTGTGGTGCTACAGTCTCTATAATATCAGTTTTTTTAATATGAATTTTACATTATTTAAAGAATTTAACTCTTTCAAAAGAAAATAAATATAAATTATAACTCATTTCACCAACAAACATAAAAATACATAAAAAATGAGAAGGAGAATGAAAGGCCAATAATTTAAAATGAATGCTAGACATTTTATGTATAATATCAAAATTTAAAAATATTAATATTTAAAAGAATTAAATCCAACTTTTAATTTAGAAATTAAAGAAAAATTAGTTAGTAAATTTAAAATTAAGATAATCAAAAATAGAAATGATAAATACTAGTACTTAATCTGTAATTAATACAATCTTTAACTAGCTAGTTTAAACTGAACAAGTTTTATAACATTAATTGCGTAACTTTAACTAAGATACTGTTTATAAGTTGGAAATTACTAAAAGTAATAAAACCTAAGATAACCTAATAAAAATGTAAGATACTTATGAATTTTTAAAATACTTAATTGACCAAATATTGTGAGCGTGAAATTGAATATAAACTTGATGCTTATACAAGAGTATCTGAGCTTTTTGAAGCAAAAGTAAGAAGATATGCCTCAGTTATTTTTCAAGTGTAAAAATAAAACTAAGCTAGTTAGAAAATTAAGTGAATTATATGAATTATATGGTTAATAATAAAATTAAAATAGAAATACATAAGATTTATTATTAAGAAAGATTATGTCTAATCTCTTTTATAAATTAGATTATACTAACACAAATAATAAGAGAAATTGAAAATAAGCATAATTTAATTATAGGCTTTAGAGTACAGCATAACTTAATTTTTATCTGAAAATTATTGATATTGAAGAGTTATTTCATACTCTCTATAATAATGCTAAACATCTTTTAGGATATGTAAACTATAAATGATAGCTATAGCAAGCTTTCTTGAAGGATAAAAAATAGTTTATTACTGAGATATAAGTATAAAAGCTTCAAGTATTACATATATAGTAGGGAAGAGAAAATTTGCAATTAATATAACTAGTATAAGAAAAAGAAAACAATTTTGATGGGAATTAATGTAATTACTGATAATATAAGTAAAAATAGATAAAAAACAAAGAAGTAATTATAATTGAAAAGATGATGGGAGCTGAGAATGACCTTCGTGACAACACTTTCTGGTTTTATGGCTAGGGACAAGTTCCTTTCCTGTCGCTGAGAAAGTCCCTGGTCAGAGTCATTTTTTGAAGGGAACACTGTCTTTGAGATTATCTGCTCTTGGTAGGGGCTTGAAGCCTGGCTGCTTATAGCAATGGAGCTCCCTAACAGCTGTTCCTGGAGCACAACAGGATATCTCCATTATTCCATAAAAAGAGAGCGTCGAGTTGTGCAATCGGAAAGGAGTTTCCGGTCCAAAAAATTTTTCGGTTGAAATTAATTAACAAAGAAGTAATTAATTAGTGCCTGCAAAACTATTTAAAAATCAATAGAATTCTAAATCATAGGAAAGAAACTATGTATTTGGATCTAGAAGGATTTACTTAATTTGTTAATGATTAGGAAAGTATTAAAAAAAAGAATATTTAAAAAACTAAGGAACAGCAATTAAAGGATTGATAATATTTTTAGAATTAGAACTTTGTGAAAAATACTAAGTTTCTTATTTGTAAGAATTTGATATTATTAGTTATAAAGAAGTTAAGAAATTATAAAGAGACTAACCAATAATAAATTATCTGGAGCAAATGGCATAAAAGCAGAGCTTATTAAATATGCTAATACGGAATTTCATCTGCTATAAAGGTTAATTTTAATATATTGAGAAAGTAAGCCATCCCAGGTTAACTTAAACTATTAAAAATTCTCACGATTTACAAAAAAGAATCTAAGAATGATTGAAAGAATTAAAGTCCAATTTCACTCATAAATGTAATAAAAAAATAAGATAAACAAACTAATTTAAAGGTTCTATGTTTATTTTTATTAACGTAAAATTATATACCTTCATAATAAAGATTTTTAAAGAGTAGACAAAAATGATGTATCTTTTTGAATTTTATAACCAATTTTTGATTTACATAAAGGTTGGAAAATCAAATCATCTATTTATAACTTTTCAGATGAAGAATATATGCATGAGAAGCCTACTGCTTAATCACTTACGTAGGATAAAACTACATCTTGCCCTAATAAATTGCTTTGAATCATTGTATCATAACTAGATATTAGATTTATTTTAGATGACACATTTTCATAAAACTTATAAGGAAGTTTGCATGGTCCAGTTCTTGTTATTATCGTTCATAATCTTGTTAACGAGTAAGTGAAAAATTATTTAAAACAATTTTGATTAAAATTTATTTACGTTTATTTGCTAGTAAAACTTGGGCAGATTATTTTTTATCGATTTTTGCTATTGATTTCTAATAAAAAGTATATTAATTTATGATTAAAGCAACATGAAAAGTATTTGGATGAGTAAAATTTAACAATAGGGTAAGTAAGTGTGAGTTTATATGTTTAAGAACTAAGAATTAAAAACAAGTAGGCATTAATGTTAGTGTTAGTTTAAACAATTAGGATGTTAAAAGATCTAAGAAAATAGTTTATTTTGGATATAGTTTTCATAAAAACGAATACTATAAAGTCTTTGGTGAAAAATATTAAAAGTATAAGAAATGATCCATATTAAATTTGTTCAAAATATTAGATTATCATTCCTTATAACTTTAAATAAATTAAGGTCTTTTACTCCCTAAAGTAGAATAAAGCTCAGAAGTTATTCCATGAGCAATTCTACATGTTATTGGAAAAATAAAGAAACATATTTAAATTAAGTATTATAATTATGATGTATTTAAAGCTTTATTTAATTCTCTAATCTAATCTTCTATTTTTATGGATGAGGTCAAGTTCCTATCCTGTTAAATAAAAGATTCCTATTTAATGTCAATCTCAGCAGTGAAAAAAATCTTTCTAGTTATTCACTCTTGCTAGCGGCTAGAGTCTGTCGGCTCATAGCTTATGTTACTCCCTGGTCGAAGTTTATTGAATTAAGAAGCAAGAAATCCGCGTTATATACATAAAGAAAGATCCTGTATTGTTCAGTTGGATAGGAGTTTCCAGTTCCTTGAAAGAGAATCCTTTTAAGTTTATTAATAAATCAATTAATGGAATAAATTATATTTAAGTTATTATAAATCTGCAATAATCCAGTTTAAATAATCAATGTTTTATAAAATTAATATTAGAAAAATATTGTGAAGAAAGTTATGCATAAAGTACAAATTTTCTAAATAAGATAAAGAAAAAAGTTTTTATAATTTTAATAACCATAAAATGAAAAATTAGCAAGATTTTAATTTCCATGTGAAAATTTCAATAAAAATTGTAAATTGCCTGAAACGCTAGGCCCTCGTGCTAGCACTTAAATAATCAAAAAAACATTAATAAAAATGAATTTTTTCCTATTTACTAAGATTAAAATTAAAGTTGTAAAAATTAAATATTTAAGACCAATATAATAATTTTATTTTTTAAATCTCATCTAATCGATTGAAATTGATTATCTTAATAAAATATTTTTTTATTTATTTTATAATTTTTAAGAAAACTTATCCTTGATTTTCTCCTGTAAACGTGAAACTGTTTCTAATTAAAATTTTTATTTAAAAATATATATAAATATTTGATTAGTTATAAATTAAAATAAATAAATTTTAAATGAAATAAAGTTATAATTAGAGTTAAAGGTTTCTATATTTAGCATGATTTACATTCTTCTTTTAAATTAAATATTTACCAACTGAAGTAAATAAAAATTTTCTACAATCTTTATAATTTTATATTTTACCGACTTATATTATAGTTTTTACCTAATAAATTATAAAAAAACCTCCTAAAATTATTTTGCTTACATTCTTTTAAAATTTTAATTATTACATCCTGCATCTTAAAATTTACATGCTGATTATTAAAGTATTACCATCTTTTAGTTAAGAGTATTTACAAACTGATATTTTTATTTATATACCAACTATTATTTATTTCTTACCAACTAGCATTTAATACTTACCAACTTTAAAATTATATCTATTACCATCTTTAAAATTAATCCTTACTACCTGATTTAAAGTTATTTCTTACGGTCTTTATGATGTTCTTACAATCTTATGGAATATTAATTACGCTCTATAGTTATTAAATATTACTAGCTACATATTAAATTATTTACCATCTTAATTATAATTTTTACAACCTTTTTTAAATTTAATACATTCTATATCTTTATTACTTACTCACTTATTTTAGTATCTTACCAACTTAAATTATAATCATTACAAGCTGTATTAAAAGCTAACAATCTGAAATATTAGAATTCATACTCGCTTGCTTTAATATATTACCAACTATATAATTAAAGATTACTCCCTTTGTAAATTATAATCTTACGGACTGAATTATTTAAAATTTACAGTCTTAAACAATTTTTATTTTATCTATGATCATTGTAGATAGATTCACTACTCCTATCTAACTCATATCTTATTTCATTAAATCTTCATTTCCTTATTATTTAAAATTTTTACTCTCTGTAATTTATTTCTACTTACCTCCTTAGATAAATTAATACTATCTAAAGTTATCAAAGTTACTTTCTATTAACATAAAACTTAAATTTATTATAAATTTTTACTTTTTACCTTCTATAAAATGTTTTATTACCTTCTGAAAGCATCTTAAATTTTATTCTATATTTTGTAATCAAAATTGCATTACACTCTAGTGGAATCTTAAATTTTACTTTCTAAAGGTATTTAATTAATACTTTCTGTGTAAAATTAATACTTTTCCTCTCTAATTTAGATTAAGAATCCTCTTAAGTTGATTTAACTATAATCAAGTAACAAAATTTACTCTCTATTGTTTTTACTCTTACTGTCTAACAAATAGAATATTACTCTCTTATTATGAATAATAACCTTCAACTATTGTTCAATATCTTACCTTCTGAATATCTTTCAATTAATACAAATTGAATTGTCCGAATAGTGAAAGTTTTCCTTTTGTTATATTTTACGATTTTGGCCACTTTAGTCTTTGCGACTTCTATCTTAGTCCATTTAAAATAGATTATTAATAAATATGAAAATAAGATATTTAATATTTTATTATATGATAATTATTCTATATTATATGCTAACTTTTAATATTTTATTTATTATACATTTTTATTACCATCATTTATATCTTCCATTTCAATATTTTATTAATATAATATAAAATGGATCTCGGCCACGTCAGATAAATTAGTAGGTAATCTGGTGCAGTGTATACTGCATTGCGAGTAATCTTGCACTAGATTCCACCATGGGGAGGGGGGATAAGCTCCGTTGAGAATACCTAACTTACCCCGAGGGTTCTGAAAGTTTGATTGACGGGACTTCAAATTACCGACTTAATAACTATTTCTTATTTGGACCTTATTCAAGAAGACTGAAGCATTTGACTCAAGATTTAAGAATAATTTTTAATAAGAAGATTCTCCATTTGGAGAAGTTGAAATGACTCATTGGACCTCTAGAGATTTAGCAAGAAACATGAGAACATTTTTTTAATATTAAATATTAATATTAAAAGAGCTGCGCGCCAATGAGGTGGTACGCGCTCTATAATCATTTTTATTTATTTATTTATTAATGCTTAATCTTAATCCAAATTTTATTCTTTTTTAAATTATAAAAATTCTAGTTCTTTTCTGAGCTTTATCCATATTTCAAAATATTTACTATCTCATTTTTTTAATTATAATAAAGTTTTTTGTGAAAGAAGAAAATCAATTAATGGTAAATAAAGTTACAGTTTCTTATACTTTATAGTTGTAATATTTTAAAGAGTGGTTTTTAAGGCGATTGTTATTAATTTTATAGCTAAGCAAATACTAATACTTTAAAAATTATAATTTAAACATATTATTATCATTTATTTTATATTAAATTGCTAAAATTTAATTTTATCTATTATAAAAAATAAACTTTGCTGAATATATTTAAAATATACCTAAATTTTATTGAAATTTTTAATCATAATTTAATTTTAAGATATTTTCCTTCAGAATGTCGAAAAAAACTTCAATAATTGTTAAAAAAAATTAAGTAAACTCCTATTTTTTTCTTGATTAGCTCTAATTGATTTAATTATTTTACTTATAATGAAATTTTGATTTTAAAATTATTAGCTTATCATGTTTAACTTTTTGAGAGTATTTTTAGCCGAGAAATATATTAAGAAAGAGAAAAAAGAGATATCATTATTTAAATTCTTTTTTACCTTAAAAAATTAGCTTATCTTTCTTTTATTTCATTTTCATTAAAGCTAAAACCCAAAAAATATTTGTAATTATATATATTCTAAATTAAATTTTTCTTCATAATTCTAAAAATTCTTTTTCATTTTCTTCTTCATCAGTAAATGCTAAATTATGATTATCTATTTCATTTTCTTACTCAAACTAATTCTCTATTTCAATCTATATTAATAAGATTACCTTTAGAATTTGCGAAGTTTTTGATTCTTTTGTAACATTTTTATCATTTAACTAAGATGGATTTTGCTTTTAAGGTAGATGATTATTGTCAAATATATGTTCCGAGATTTATGTTTCTTATTTATTTAACTCATATTATGTGCTTTACAGGTCAATTTTATTTTCTTGTATATATTTTAAAATGCTATCATTTAGTAAGCTAATAATTCTTTTCTTTTAACTATTATCATTTGTATTTTAATCTAGATAAATTAGAATTTGTTCTTTAGAGTTTTAGTATTCAAAAGGCTTCACTTGCAATAAATATTTGAAAATTTTCCCAAAGTTACCTTTTAATTTAATTCAAGCCACTACTAGTTGTTCAATGCCATAACCTAGTTTAATCAAATATTCTACTGATTTAATGTTTTATAATAATTTTAGTAGTGATTCATGGACTTATAGTAAGCTGGAAATGTTTAATGCAAATTTAGTAGGCGTCTTATGCATGGAAGAGGCAAATAGATTTTAAGCTTGAATTGATTAATTTTCTATATAAGATTCTCTCCCTTATTTCATGTTCTTATATACAGATTCTTCCATTTTTATCGGTTTTTTTTTCATTTTCTTAACTTTTATTTGTAGTTCGACTATTTTTAGTGGTTCTTGATCGAGATCTTTTACTTTTAAAATTTTAATATTCTTACTCTTTATTCATACTAACTGTAATATCGTTTTATTTTAGCTTTATTTTGACTATAAACTTAGTATTTATTGTTAGATTATAAAAAATTATAATAGAATCCTAAATTATTGGCTATTCCATTTATAATTTCTACTGGCCTAACTCATTAATTTTATATATTTATCAAAAATTTTAATTTTGTTAAAATTTGTTTTTAAATAGTGATTTGAATAGAAAAAATTAAGTAAAAAGATAAATTTTATATGCGGAAACAAAAAATAATATGAAGTAAAAAATATGAAAGGATATTTATTTCAGAACCTAATTATGATAGCTTGCTGAAAAGAATTAATTATTCAAATGTTTATAAATTAATTTTTTTTGTTTTTATACTAGTTTAATGTACTTTCAATCCCTCAAAAGCAATTTAAAAATAACTTTAATTAATATAATTTCTTCATTTTTTAACTTGAATATGATACCTTTTGTGTGATTTATCCTTATTGAAACTATTTATAAACTTAACTAAAAATGTAATTTTATAATATTCTGATACAATTAAAGCATAAAATAGTTATTTATTAATAGAGCATATTTAAGAATAAATTACTTTAAAGGCTAATTTTATTTAATATTTTCCTTCTTAAAGGAGACCATAATTTCTTTGTATTTAACTAGCATTAGTTAATTATGGATTTTAAGATGTTTTATGATATAAAGGATATAAAATAATTTTAAGGGCTATAGTTGAAATAAATAGATAACAAATAAAGATATTTCACAAGAAACTAATGTAAAGAAGATTTAAATTGCTAGAAGTGGGAAAATGAAAAAGAAGATCTAAAAACGAGAAGAGAACAAAAGTAATTGAAAAATGATGAGATAAAGAAGATATTTAAAACAATTTAAAAATTATTTATTTAAATCTTTAAGTAAAATAACTAAATATTGCAATTAAGACATTAAAGAGCTCTTTTAGTTTAAAATTTAATATAGTTTAACTAAATAACGCATAAACATAATTTTCTCAATAATTTATATCTAATTTGATACTTTTTTTTGTTTTTTGTTTAATTGTTAAATTCAACTTAAATAGAAGATAAGCTATTTTTAAATTTATTTTGATATAAGATTGTTGTTTAACTTTATAAAAATTGGATTAGGTATTCTATTAATCGGGAAATAGAAAAAGTTTTATCTATATAAAGAATTAGAAAAATAAAATTAAACTTAAAATTCTAAAAAAGTTATAAAATTTATGAATTTAACATTATAAGATTATATAAATAATTAAAATTAGTCTCACATTAATTATAAATTATTCATTCATATCAGAAACTGCATATAGGCTAATTTTAGATTATCTACTTTCAGAGAGAAAAATAAATATTTATAAATAACTTTAAACTTTCGTTGATATTTTACAAAAGATTTATCAGTCCATAATTTAAATTTTTGATACAACTTAAAATAAATAATAATATTTACTTTACTTATATTTTGAGAAATTGCTAAAATATAAAATTTAATAATATAAATAAATAATTATTTAAAATCATTATAATGCCAATAGTCTAAATTTAAATTTTTACATATATATTTAATTTATTTTAGGCAATAAATATACTTAACAGGATAAATTTTTCATAAATTTATTATTTAAATGTTTGCTTTTTTTACTAAAATTGTACTAAAAAGAAAATAAAAGTTATGAAAATAAAAAATAGGTTATCTTAAATAATAGATTACTTAATTTTATAATATAAATAATATTTACTTTAACTTCCTTTTGCTTGGTAAAAAATGAAATACATACTAGCTTTTACTAAGGCTACAAAAAATAGATAATAGTTAAATGTTTTTAATAAAAAATTGATTAATATTTTTTTTAATTTTATAATAATAAAATAAAATGCTAATATTATTTTAAAGTGTCTGTGGTGTATAGCCGATCACCACTTAATAAAGGTTTTTGAGTTTAAATCTAGTTTTTTACGAATCCTAGTACTCGTGAATCTTGGATTCAAAATTCTCTTTCTTCTTCCAGTATTAATTCAAATTGTTTATTTTGGTTCTTTTTATTCAGAAGGCTTCTTAATTTATAAACTAACCCTTTTTCGTTGCACCAGATCTAATTTTTGTTTTTTCGTATTTATTATTATAGTTATCTCTTCCAAGATTTCTCCTTGATTTTTCTAAAGTCGTTACAATTCTTCCAAAGGTGTTATTTACTTTTACAGTAGTAGCATAATTTCATAAACTAAAGCGCTAAAGTTTTTTCCCTGCACTTTCAACCAGGTGCCTATAACATTTTTCTTATGTAATAAATTAACAATACCTTTCTTTATGTGGAAGGTAATTATTAATTATTATCTACAGTTCCAGCATTTATTTCTAATTTTATATTCCAGTTTCAGTTACTCAAAGATTATTTATCATCCTTTATATTGTTTGCCCTTCTCTTTTCTAGATTTTTTTCGAACTCAACATTTTTTATTATATGGTCATTTTCCTTGCAATTTTAGCAGTTTTTTATTTATTTTTTCTTGAACTATTTTTAAATTTTTTTATCATATATATAAAATGGCTTCTAAGAAATAACAGAACTTTGAACAAAACATTTAAACAGGAAAATTCTCTAAAAAATAAAAAAGCGAAATAATTACAATGAGTGAAAGTGAGAAATATGATTGATATGACGAACATTAACCACTTGGAAATCCAGAACTAAAAAAACTTCCGACACAAACTCAAATAGAAATATTATCTAAGCCATTAAAAGAGTTTATGTTTAAAAATAGATACCTCATTGATAAAGTAGAAAAATTAGAAAAACTAATAACGTCTTTACTTGAAAAACAATATTAATAATCATAAGAAATAGAAAACAAACTGGAACAAAGAATTATTTAAATTTAATAATAAATTCAGGTTACGCCATTTTCAATTTAACAGAATTAATCAGATCCTATGGAAATAGAAAATGAAGCCTCAAATTAAAATAAACAGTAAACGTTTATTTAAAATAAGTAGTAAATTTAAATTAAATAAGTGTTACAGGAATAATAGTTTAAAAGAAGAATAAAATGCTACGTGTGCAATAAATAACACCAATGAAAATACTGCTACTAACTAAGCGAAATTTAAAGAAAGAATAAATAAGATATTTTTAGAAAACTATTTAGGATATATCCAACATAAAGCGGAAAAATTTATAGAAAAAAATTCTTTAATTCAAATCTTAATCCTTGGAGAAATAATTAGGACTACATGCAAGATGAAAACTATTCAGAATATTAAAGGATGGTGCGCTAATGAAGTGCTACACCGCCTAACTAAGCCTAGTAGAAATTCAAGACAAACTAATGGAGACAAGCTGATAGAATAGGTCAGATGGCTGACTACTAAGGCTTTAACAAAGCTTTTTAACTTTTTTTTATTCTATTTTCTTTTGCGAATTTATAAAGTTCTTTCATCTTACTTCCTTTCTTGAACACAGATACTTTAACTTAGTAATTTCTATAATTTTGCTTTATTCTTGTCTAAATATTGATTATAATTGCTAATAAAATTGCTATTCTGTCACTAAGTTATTTAGATTTCCTGGGAACATAGAATTTATTGCTCATCATTAAGTTTTCAATATTTCTCATTAGTTCTCTGATCTTTTCCCTTATCTAAAAGTTCTTTTTCATTTTTTTAGTTCTACCTTTTATTTAATCTAATTGATTTTAAAGATTCTGATAAATTTCATTCTTGAGTTTTCATTACTGGTCTGATCATAACTTTACCTTTACCTTCTTCTGAAGAATTTGGATCTTTTTATGTTTTTGTTGTTTTCTATTTCTTTCACTGTTTTTCTTCTTCAATTTTAAGTTAGTTCTTTGAAAGGCTAATATATTTATCTATTTTTTTATTATTTATTGGACAAATAAAATGGTGCCTAAGAAATAACAGACCTCTCTCAATAAATACCTAAAAAAACCTAATTATCTAATTTAATTGAATAATCGCCTTAATAAGTAAAAAATAGTAATCTCAAGGTTCTTTTGCAAAATCACATCATTAAAGAATATTAAATCTACAATATGAATTAAAACAACAAAGATTAAAGGTTGAAATGCTAAAAAGGATATTAGAAAAATAGGTGGAGGACTAAATTATTAATTTCCATCTAAAGAAGATGCAATTATTAGCATATAATCTTAAATGATATATTAACTGAATAAGATTTACAAATAATTTAATTAAATCCCTCAAATATTTTTATTTAAGTATTCTTAGTTCCAATATCAAATAAAAAAACTTAAGAAAAATAAGTATAATAATAAGAAATTATCTAAATAATTAATCAGGAAATCATGCCTATGGACATTGAAAAAAATAAAAAAATATAAGAGAATATGCAATTATGAAAAAATAAAAGAAAAAGAATGAAAAATTATTTTAAATATGACCTAATTATTCAGACATAATATATTAAATTAAATTAAATTAAAGTGTTAAAGAAGGATTGTCTACTTAAAAGCTTCCTACTTCCCTATCCAACCAATAGGAACTTGATCTCTAGGTGGTCTTCTCCTCCCTTCACTGTCAAGTTTTCGGAATGGTTGTCTCTTCATATAGCTTGCTTTCTTCTTATAAATTTCTCCATTCCTGGTTGGGTAAAATTAGGCTAGGTCATTCCATATTTTCTATTAAATCTCCTTTCTCTTCCAGCATCGTCTCCATAGGTGGTCTGTTCTCCTGCAGATGTAACATTTTTTCCTAAAATATTTCTCTTTAGTTTGTTCAATTGGCTTATTATTCTCTTATTCAATCTCCATTGGGATAGATTTCATAGCCTATTATTTTACACTTGTCTCTAATTTTTCCAATTTGATATGAATATTTTCATTCGATTCGTATAATTGTTCCAGCTGCCTATCGAATTCGTCAATTCTGATATTCATTGCAGCCTGGTTTAAGTTTCTAGGAGCATGGGTTTCCTCATCTTCCAAATGCTCTTGCTGTTCTTAAGCTAGTTCTTCAATCAGTTTTTCCAGATCTTTATTTTTTCCTATTAATGCTAAGATAAGCTTAGCCATTTCCTCCTTCGTCATTCCTAAGATTTGTTCTTTATTGAGATCTCCGAGGTCCATGTAGGGGTTGAATGTCCTAATCTAGGCCTGAAAGTTACTAATCTTTTGCTTCTTGGGAAGGTCCTCAGTCGATATTGTTGCATGTTAGTATTTCTAGGGTTGTCTGGGGGGTGTTGTTTAGAGTTGCTCCTATATGGTTTAAGAAGAAGGTTTGGTTTTGGAAGATGACGTGTGGTGTTTAGAAATTTAGGTTTCCTGCTTCCTCTCTTCCTTTTTAGCTTAGAAAGAGGTGGTATAGAAGCCTTTTTTGAAACCTTCTACCATATTTTTTTTAATTCAGACATAATATATAGGAAAAAATTTTATAATATAAAATTTAACAATTTCGAAAATAATTTTTAAATTGCAATAGGGGGACTAATGAGGTCCTAAGGCGTTCTTTAGTTCAAGAGAAAACTTTTTTAAGATTAGTGAAACTAACTTTTGGAACTATTAACTCCTTTTAACTTAATATAATATAATTTATTTATTAATTAATTTTAAACTTAAAGAGTTTTGGACTGCAACTTCTTGCAGTTTAACGACCCCAATACTCCCTTCATGGGATAACGGGGATATCCTGTTGCTTTCGAAAAGCAGCTGCCAGGGAGCCCCATCGCTATGGGCAGACAGGCTTCAAGCCACTACCAGGAGTGGATAATCAAAAGGAAGGCGTTCCCTTGCAAAGGTTGACTTTGACCAGGGGCTTTCTCAGCGACAGGAAAGGAATTTGTTCCTAGCCATAAAACCAGAAAGTATGATTCAGAAGGTCAATCTCAGCTCCCACCATCTTTTTAATTATTATAATAAATATAATTTATTTATATTAATATAATTAATAAATTCATAATTTAGAAACTAATAGTTATGCAAATCTTAACATATCAATTATTAAATTTTAGATAATTGTTCTTAATTATTAATAATAAATTATAGAAGTAAATAAATCAAAATTTTTTGGATGTCATAAAAATAATTTGACATTTTTAAAAAATTATTATATCACATTAAATAAGTAATAAAAAGAATAAAAATTAAGTAATAAAAAATATTAATAAAAACAGATAATAATATAGAATGGCTGACTTCAAGAAGAGTTTTTTTACCACCTCCTCAGAATAGGAGAGAAAACCAGAAGCACATAATCTCACCACGTCTTCTTAAACTTAACGCTGTTCTTAATAAAAATAACCAGAATTATCTAATAGATTGGAATAACTTATAAAAATACTAACTACTACAAATTAAAATAAAGCGGATTTTTCCCATCAAAGGACAAGTAAGAACTGAGATAAAATTCAGGACAGAAAAATTAAACTCAGCTCTCAACACCTCCATTGAAAACTGAAAAAAGAGACCAATCAACTGAATCGATAAAAATAATAACGAAAAAATAAAAAATTAATAAAGAAGGAAAAGTACGATAATTCAATATAGATCCTATTACCTTTTATTTAGACAATACAGAAATAAAATAAATGGATTCAAAGTAGATGAAGCACCTGATTTATCAACTTATTAGAAACATAAAAAAATTCGAAGAGGATTTAAACTCCCAGAAGGAAGAGATGTTTGTACTAAGTCAGAATTTGATAATTCATGAAGATGATGATGAAGTCCATATGGTAGACCGAAGAGCTTAAAGTTGGAGTTTGTGATAAAATTGCAAGTTAAGAGAATGATATTTGAATAATGCAAGAGCAAGACGAGAAAAACTGAGTGAAATTAGATTCAAGACCAAATTAATAGAAGAAAACTGTAGAAGCCTTAATAAGGAGCTCCAATGGAAATAGAGAAACAAGAAAAGACATTTCTGAGAGCAAGAAAAAGATGCTACATTTGCAACAGCACTTGACATTTACGGCGGAAATGTCCCCAATAGAACAAAATAAAAGAATATCTGGAGAAATGTTAACTAAAAGCAACTGAAGTAGTGAGTGACGGAATTCTTCACATAGGAAAATGGGAAAATCTGGAGAAAAAAGTTTCAACTCAGATTATTCAAAAGAGAGAAGTCAAGGAAAAAAGAGTTAAGCAAGGATAGAACATGCAGGAACTAAGATTTTATACATTTAAAACTCAATTAATCCGGAAGGCAAGCAGTTATTTTAATGATTAATGATTAATGATTAATAAAAACAGATATAAATTAAAATAATTTAATGTTTGTAAATATATTTATATTTAACATAATAAAATATTTAATTTAATTTAATCTATCAGAAAAAAATTAATTTATTAATTTATTTTAATTATATAGATAAATGTAAAGTAATTCATATTATTAAAAAATATAAATTTTTAAAATAACCATTTTACATTCTTTTACTTTTGAAAAATTAAATAAAAAAAATTTTATTTTAATTAATTTAATTTAATTTAATTTCTCTAATATTTTAGGAAATAAGTATTGAAATATTTAAAGCGATACAAATTTTGAGAATTTTATTATTTATTAAGTACTTGAAAAATGTCTCTATAAAAAATTTATAAATAAATAAATGAGATTGTAGAAGCATAGCACCTCAATGGTGCTCAGTTCTTTAATAAATATTTTTTAAGTAAAAAAAATTATTTGCTGAATTTTTCCACAGTGCTAACATTTTCTTGTGAGACTTGTCTTCTAGATCCATGATAGAAATGCCAATCTAAGAAACCTTAGTATCTGTCGTCTTTCTTCACTAATATTACTTGATTCCTCTTCAGCCTTGTCTTCCCTTCTCTTGGCTTCTACAAAGATTCTTGTTTTTTTTCACTTATTGGATATATCCTGGCACCAGAGTTTAAATGAATTTCAATTGGATGATTACTCCTCCCTATTTATTTATATATAATAATACTTATTGAAAATTAATAGATTATGATATTTGTAGCTTATATATTTAATTTTACAAAATATAAAATTTTATAAAGACTTATAATATAATAGCTTATAAGCATTTTTAATTTAGAACTATTAGTATTATATATTAAATAAGAGTTTTTTTTATTTATTTTGTTCAATAATATGCAAAATTTATAAATACTTTGAAATATACAGATTAAAAATTCCATTTTTCTTTTAAACATACTGTTGATATTTATTAAATAAAATCTTGGTATCAATAGATTATAGTGAATAAAACTACATGCAGCTTTAGATAACTTTCATCAAGTTTTAATTAATTTAAATTTCTAAATTTTTTACTGATTGTCTTATTTTTGATAAATAACTAATAATTTTAAAATAAAAATTTTTATAAACAATTATATCTTAAACTTTTAAGTGTTTATTCATAGTCTATAATCAAAAAATTAATGTTTCATTTTAATTTAGTTGAAGTTTAATAAATAACTACTAACTATTTGAAATTTAATTAATAATTTATTTTACAAACATAAGAAACAATTTTTTTTTAATTTGCTATTTTATGGTTTTTTTTTATAGAAATCCAAGAAAATTAAAATGAGAAACATTTTACTAATTGAAAGTTCTTTTTCTTTATGTAATTTTTCTTTAACTGGATATTTAAAAATAATTTTAAATATAATCAAGAATCTGAAAATTAAGTGCTACAAAATATTATTTTCAATTGTTAAATTAAAATAAACTTCTGCAATTTTATGTTCAAAAATCTTATTAAAAATATCAGATATTAGATTAAAAATAAAAAGTTTAGTTTGCTTAATTACTCAGAATTTTTGATTTCTAGAAGTCATTAAGTACAAAACATAAAATCCTCACGAGAATTTATGTTAGAGGATTGATCTTCTCTGCCTAATCTTTAAGTAATTCCAAGTCATCAACTCTTTAAAAATTAATAAAGGTCTATTTTTATCCGTTTTTATCGAATTCTCATATTCCCTTGTTAATTAAATAGAAAAATTGCATATAGCAGAAGAAAATATTAAAACGTTTAGTTTATTTTACTAATAGTTTTAATATTTTCAGTTTAAGCTATAAAAAACTATTTTTATTTTTATTATAATTAAAAATTTTTTAAGCTTAATAAGATATTTTTGTATTTTTTAGACTTAAAAAGTTTTATTTTACGACCTAAAATCAAAAAAGTCATAAATTTTAAATAATTATTTCCTAAAATATATGGAAACTAATTTTCAATAAAATTAAAATTTTATTAAAAGTTAATCTTAATGAAAAAGTCTAGGAAAATTGAATTTTAATATTTAGAAATAAAATTAAAATTAATAAATTTTAATTTATAAGCTAAGTCAATTTTTAATAATTTTAGGTTGAGAAATGTAAAAACCTATTATAAAAAACGTTAAATATTTAAAGAAATTAAAATAATTTATTTTTAGATATGTCGAATAAATTTTATTTGAAATGAAATAGTTTTAAAAATTAAAAAAAATTAATCTTATTCAAATTTTAAGGAATGCTTTTAAATTTTCACTTAAAACTTACATATAAAAGTTTTAAATTTTTAGAAAAGTATTAATTTTAATTTTCAATTTTGTTAAATTTTAATTCTGATTTTTTCTTCTAAAATGAATTAATAATGTTTTTGCAAAAATCTTATTTAAAATTTCGATATCTTGAAGATTTGTTAAATAAAACATATAAAAATATACAGATCTGATAAAATATAAAATCTAAAGCTTTTTATTTGAGAAAATCTATGTTTTTTATAAGCTTTAATTATTATAAATAATAAAAGTAAAAGTTACTTAAATAATCATTAAGATATTTAAAATATTTTTTAATTAAATATAAACTTAAAAAAGTTAATTAGAAATAATCAACTAATTTTTTATATAACAAGATAAAAATTTTAAACTTAATTTAATATCTCTTATAAATAATAATAATAATATCAATTTTAAGTTTTCCGTTTTAGGGATTTCCAACTCCGTCAGGAATACAGCAATTCATGCTCCCTGCTGTTAAATATAAAAGTTCGGGTCGCCCAATTTTAGCGAGATTGAGAACTTGGATTTTTCCAGGTTTTCCCTCCTTTAACTTGCCTTGGTTCCATCTTAATCTTGTATATTGAACCATCCGGGCTGCAATACATTTTTTTCATTTTTGCTTCTTCTTTTTTCTTCTTTTGTTGTTCTTTTATCCAATAGTTTCTTTATTTCTATTAGAATTTCTTACACTTCCGATAAAAATGTCATACACTTCCACAGAAGAAAAATTTCTTTTTTATTTTGAATTATTTTCCTTGATTTGTTTGCTCTTTCTAGGCTTCGATTTCCATTTGTATAGCTCTAGTTTCGCTTTACTCTTTCTTAAAAGTTTACAATTTCTCTTCTACTTTTCCGAGTCTGTTATCCAGTTCAGTCTGTTTCTAAAACTAATTTTAGGATTCATTAGTCTGACTTTGGGAGATATTCCAAAAGGCGTTAAGATCTCTTTCCTAGGACATAAGTCTTGACTCAATTCCTTCTGCTAGATCTAACTTTACCATCAGCATATCATTGTCCTTCTTCAATCTCTTGAACTCTTCCTGGAGGTTCAGTACCACTTTGATGAGCTACTTCATGCTCATCTGGCCAGAAGGATTGAACTTTGATACCTTCTGGTGGAGAACAGACTTAATCTGTTTCCTCGGTTTCTCGCTTGAGGTTGGAGTTTCCCTGTGTATATTCTTCAAGGTTGGCTTTCGTTCGTTTTGTTAGATTCCAAGTTGTTAATTCAGTGTTGGTTAAGGTTGTGATAGAGAAGATTGTTAAGATTATTAAGACCTGGTTTCTTGCTTCCTCCCTTCCTTTTTGGCTTAGGAAGAGGTGGTATAGAAGCCGGACTTGAAACCTTCAACCATTTTTTACGTTATTTTAAATTTAATATCTCTTATATAATAGAAAAAAGATTTATGATAACAATCGCAAAATTAGAGAAATATATTAATTTAAGAATTTCCAATTTTTCTAAATAAACTCCTATTGCTAGATTTTAAAATAATTCTAAATATTTTGAATTATTTAAGACAGAATGAATAATTAAAATGTAGTTTTATTTTTAAAAGTGTAAGATTAAATTATCCTTTAAGCTTCATATTTTAATGTTATTAATTTTTCAAGATATAAATTTAATTTACTTATATAAAATTTAGCTTTTGCTAATATAAATTAAGATTTAATGTAATAATTTAAATTTAAAATAGATGCTTTGTTTCTAAATTAATTAAAAAATGGAAATAAATTAAAATCATTTAAAAAGTGTTTAACTTTCCAAAATTCTATTTTTGCGAAAAATTCTTAGATAAAGGGTTGGAAATTAATTGGGTTATTTATATGGAAAAATTCCGCTTCTTTTAAGTAAGTATGAAATTTTTCCAAGTTTAGCTAACAAACCATGCGTTTTTACTTGGAGTGAATAAATGAAGTCGTCTGATTTGAGTATAGATAAGAATAAAATAATAAATAACTCATCAGGACCGTTTTAACCTGGTTTATTAGAACCTAAAATTTTGTCTGGAGTAATCTACAGCTTTGAATTTGAAATAGAGTAAAGCAAATAATTTGATATTAAGCTTGGATTGTGCAAAAGTTCATATTAATGTTTTTCAGTATGCTTTTCAAATGATTAAAATGGATGGACTTGATTTTTAGGTGAAGGAGAATTAAGACATAATTCAGGAAATGGTGGATTAAAATATGGTAAAAAAACAACTGGATTAAATTTAATTTCAATGATAGTGGATACAATAAATGGAAATTTGAGCTTTAAATTGAATGGAGAAGGTTAAGGAATAGCTTTTTAAAATGAGCCCGAATTTAAAACAGGTGAAATTTATGCTGGTATTAATTTTTCAGGAAAAGGTAGTTATTGTAAATTATTAAGTACAAAAATAATATACAAATAAAAACCGCAATAAATTTAACTATTTCACAATTTAATTAAATTAATTAAACTAAAATTTTAATTAAATTACATAATTCTTTTGTCAATCTTGGTAAACATAAGATTGCTCTTGATCATCATTTTACTAAATTTATTTAAAATTTTATAATTTTGTCTAAATAAGATAAATGAATGAATCAAAATTATTTTAAAAGCATAATTTTTTCTATTAAAACCTCAAAATATATTTGCTAAAAAAAATTTTATCGAAATGATTAAAAATTTAAAGAAAAAAAGAAATTAAAGTATACTTAAAATTTATTTATAAAAGGTGAATATTTCGTTATTTTATTCTCAAATAATGCGATAAAGTAAACTTCAATTATTAATTTTGAATTTTTCATCACTTTAGCATATTAAAAAGATAGATTTTGCGTTTCATTATTATTTCAAAAATTGTAGAATTAGAAATGAAAAAATTATATAGCCGATCTTTATTTTACATTTTATCAAAGAATATTTTAATTTTTTTTAAATATTTTATTATAATTCCTCATTTTAAAAGTGAAATCATCATAATTAGATTTTATTAGTAATATCTCAAATGGAATAAAGAAAATTTAATTAGATCCATAGATTTAAATTTATTATTAAATTTCTTCATCATTGATAAAAATTTAAATCTAATAAATAAGCTTATTAATTATTCTTTCTTTATTTTATGATATACTTTAATAATTAAGATTACGATTAAAAATTTTGTTTGCTTAACAACTCAGGATTTTGAACTTCCAGAATTCATTTAAAGAAATTCAAAAATTCCTCCCAAGAAGCTATGTTTGAAGATTGATCTTTTTCACCTAATCCTTAGACTTTCCACTTCAAGATCATATTTTATTATATAATATTTTTAAATTTAAAAATATTAATTTGATTTTTTAAATATCATATTCTTTTTCATTTTGCTACTACTTTCATTTATAAATTTTTATTTCAAAAAATGCTATTGCTTTTATTTTTGATTTCTAGTATGAACAGTTCAAACTTTTTCTTTAATATTTAAAACTTAATTTTAAATATTTTTTAATTAAAAACATTTATATCTATATAGGAAAAAAATTGAAAACTTCTTGTAAAAAACCTCTTCTCAAAAGGATTAATCTTACGAGCAATAAAATATATTTTAAGCACTCCAATTGCTGTAATAAGAAAATTTCAACCTCCTAAGAACAGTTCAAGAACTAGAAAGAAAAATAGAGCACCTTATGTACAATTAATAAGAATAAATGAAAAATGAAAATAAATAGACAGGAAACAACAAAATAGAAGAGCTAGAGAAAAAATTCGACTAATTCGCAGAACTAACTGAAAGCATATTTTTGCAAAATATACAGGGGAATGATCCTATGGATGTGGAGAAACAGTCTGCAATAAAAGATATTCCCTATAGGAAAATACTGCGATGCTGATACTGCAAGAGGCCAGGAAACAAAGTTAGAAACTGCTTCTAATTCCAATAAAAATAGAAAGCAGAAAATTTAAAGCTATGAAGAACAATAAGTAAACTATATTGCACTGCGGAAGGAAGAATTTATAGAAGAAAGATGTACACAGGGCATGAAATTCTAGAAGACGTGATTATAGAGGACAAAGAAGAAATGAACAAATGCTTGGAATGAAGATTGATTGAAGCAAGATTACGAAAATAAAAAAGGGAGAACACAGCACAGATAGATATGTGCTTCAAGAAGAAGACGCAGAAGAAGACTGGAAATGGAAATTTTAACAAAACTATTAAACTTTAAAAAGTGACGAACCTATTGATAGGTGGGATCACTATAATTAATTATTATTATTATAATTATTATTATTATATTCTTTATAAGCTTAAAAATTTAATTAATGTCACTTTGTAAGCTTAAATTCTAAACTCTAGTTAGTTTCTCTGAAAATATTTTATTTTATTTTAGTGAGTTTATTTTAGTAACTAGATTAAATTGAATGCTTAATGAATTTTATATTAATATTTTATTAAATTTTAAATCTAAACAACAAATTATTTTATTATTTATTTTCATATTTACATTTTTTAATCTTTTATTTAAAATCTAATAATTTAAAAGGTACTAGAAAATTATTTTATAACTTTTTTAAATGTCTTTTTTTATTTTTTTAAACAGAGTATGAATTAAAAAAAAGGATTAAATTATTTTATAGAATAAC
Organism: Loxodes magnus; assembly: GCA_946699065.1. Lineage (NCBI taxonomy): Eukaryota > Ciliophora > Karyorelictea > Loxodida > Loxodidae > Loxodes > Loxodes magnus. Next base: position 27,781 of record CAMPDV010002050.1, on the reverse strand, counting down.
ATATTTTTTATTGTGTTGTCATCTTTATATAATTTACCACATAATCGTTTATTTTTAAAAAATAGTAGTCGCTTTAATTTATTTGAATCTTTACTATAATTCTAGATGAAGTTTAAATTATCTTTTTTATTTATTTCCTATAAATTAAATTCCAAAATTTTTAATTTATTTCATTAAGTGCTTATTAGATATAAGAAGCTTCTGTATTTATTTAGAGTATTTTTTTCCTGTAAAATAAACCTTCTTAGATGCAATAAATTCTTAATAAATGTTCCCATTGATTTTATATTATTCTCTTTTTTGTCTAAATTGAAATAACTAATTTTTTATGTCCTATTCGTTTGCAAAATCAGAATATCTTTATTTTTCGATAAGGAATATATTTTATTATAAGTTGGTGTTATATTTCTTTTGGGTTGTTTAGTATTCAGGATTGTTCTGACTTACAGTTCCTAGCATTCTAAATTTCTCTTTACAATCTATTTTTCCTATAAATTTCTCACTCAAATTTGCCTCTATGATGGACTTAGAGCCAAATCCTTTCGTAATATTGAATTTTCAGAATTAGAAATTTCTGAAGGTTTTTTAATTCTTAAGTTCACTAATAATGATTACTAAAATTTATTAATTTTTAGTTCTCCATCTAAAAAGGAAAATATTTTTGTCCATATCCTCTAAAAATTTTAGATATTTGGTGGAGATTCCTGGTAATTTTAGGTGTTATTTTATCTATATTACAATATTTTCTTACTAGATCATAAACTTAATATTTTGAATTATTTCTTTATCAAACAATTAAACAATTATCAAAACACTTATCTAAAAATTATCTTTCATCTTAATAAATTAGTTTTTACGTTTAATATCAGTTTAATTAAATATTTTGTAAAAAAATTATAAATTTCATTAATTAATTAATTTTAACTAAAAGAGTTTTGGGGATTGGAAACTCCTTTCCAAAAAATGAACGACGATCTCATTTTAAGGAATAACGGGGATATCATGTTGTGTTCCAAACACAGTTGCCAGAGAGCTCCATCGTTATGAGCAACCAAACTTCAAGCTCCTATCATGAGCGGATAATCTCGAAGACAGTGTTCCCTTCAAAAAATGACTCTGGCCATTGACTTTCTCAACGATAAAATAGGAACTTGTTCCTAGCCATAAAACCAGAAAGTTTAGCCTAAAATGTCAGTCTAGGCTCCCATCATCTTTTTAATTATATAAATTTCATTAAATCAGAGACTTTCGTATAGTTTTATATATTTAACCAAAATTCCTTTTATTATTGAAAACTAGAATCATACTTTAATAAATAAAAGAAACGTAAAATAACTAGTAACAAAATAAAAATGAAAAAGAAAAAATTAAACTAAATTTTTTTTTTCTAATTTGCTTATATTAAAAAATTAAATAATTTTGAAAACTCATGTTTTAATATTTAATCTTATCTAGTTTATATAACTATTATTAATTTCTTTAGTTTAATTAATTAAAATTTAGTAATCTTTATGATAATTTATATTTTTGGATGCTAATTTATTTATCTTTAAAAATTTAAAAATTTATTTTTATTGATTTTTTTAAAATTTGAGAGAATTTCTAAGATAGAATAGAAAATCAAAGCATTTAATTTAAAATCATTATTTTTACTATATTATTGTAAATTTAAAGGAAATACTTTATATAATTATATAATTCAAAATTAATTTATTTAAGAAACAAAATTAAAAATCCTAAATTTAAAGTGAAACTTTTTTTAATATTTTTCTATATTTAAAATCATCTAAAATATTATAATGATTTAAATTGAGATAATTATTAAATTTTGTATAATTAATAAATATATATTTGATTTTCTTTTTCCTTTTAAAATTTATTAAAGGTTATTTATGTTAATAAACCTAATTTAATCTTTATTCAAATAATGTAATATTGTATTAAGTATCTTTTATATTATTTAAACATTTTTTTGCATTTTTAGTCTAATTTTTTGTGAACTTCTTTAAGTAATTATATTTTAAATTTATTTTAAAATATAATTATTAAGAAAACTAAATTAAATTTCCATTTAGGTTTATTCTTATATTTTATATTTGATTATTTTTATTTCATCAGTTCTAATGAAGCTTTAAAAACTAGAAATCTATATTCTAAATAAAAAAAGGAATTATAAATATTTTATTAATAATTTAATAAATTTAATTTCCTTTAATTTACTTTATAATAATAAATTAAGTTTTTGTATGATTCTTTGCAAGAAAATTACCATTAAAATTCCTGTATTATATTTTCTATAGATATTTATTTTAAAATTATATTTAAACTTTAATGTTACAATTGCAACATGATGCAAAATAAATATCGTAGTTTTAAATTTGTTCATAGTGATTAAAATATTTTAAGTGCTTGATAAAATTATTTTGATTTTTTTCTTAATATAATATTCTTAGTTTTTAATTTTGAATAGAAAAAGTTTTTTATAAATGGCTTTCGAAAAATACTTAAAAAATATCTAAAATAAGAAGATAAGCATTTAAATTTAAATATTAAAAATAATAGAAGCTAATGTATTTTTCTAACTAAATTAATGATTTTTTATCTAATTTTAACTATATTAAAAATTAAAACAGAAAATTAAATTAAGCATGCTTTTATTATATAATTATTTTAATTAATTAATTTCAACTTAAAGAGTTTTGGACTACAACTTCTTGCAGTTTAACGACCCCAATACTCCCTTCATGGGATAACGGGGATATCCTGTTGCTTTCGAAAAGCAGCTGCCAGGGAGCTCAATCGCTATGGGCAGCCAGACTTCAAGCCCCTACCAGGAGTGGATAATCAAAAGGAAGGCGTTTCCTTGCAAAGGTTGACTTTGACCAGTGACTTTCTCAGCGACAGGAAAGGAATTTGTTCCTAGCCATAAAACCAGAAAGTATGATTCAGAAGGTCAATCTCAGCTCCCCCATCTTTTTAATTATATCTAATTATTTTAAATAAAATTATTTATAAATTTTATTAAAATAAATAAATCTAAAATGTTATAAAAAATTATTTATAACTCCATAAAAATAAATTCCAAATAAAATATTGCTAGTAAAAATAAAAGAAAAAATATAAAGAAAAATTTCATAAAATTGAATTTTTAAATTGCAATTTATTAAGTTATCTCAAAATCTTATGATAAAAATTCTTTAAAAAAATCTAAAAAAAAGTTGTTTTAAGAAAAGAGAGAAAATACATTTTTTTCATTGTCTTTTTTTGTTAAAAATAATTAAAAAAATTGTTTAATAATAAACTATTATAGAAAATAAAGAATAAAATAATAATTAGTTATAATATTTTCAAATTATAAGAATAAAAAATCTAATTTAATTTTTGAAAAAATAGTTAAAACTAAAAAGTCTAATTTTTATTTATTATATGTTCAGTTAAGCTTTTACTTTTAATTTTTTTGTTCATATTTTTTTTAATTTTAATAATAGACTAAACCATAAAATTAATCGTTTTATTAAATTTTTAAAACAAATTTTAATTTATTAAAAATTGTATTACAACTCAATTATATATCGTACTTTTAAAAATGATATCGAAATAAAAATTAAATTCTAAGCTCTAGTAAAATAAGGATAGATAGTGTTCAAAAATCATTTAATACTTTTTTCGATTTTGTTTATTTATGTGTTTATAATGAGAAGAGACAAAAATTAAAAAAAATTTGTAATAAATTTTCGCATTTTTTTAAATTAATTATATATAAAAATATAAAAAGCCAATTTTAAATCTTTTTGAATTATATAAATCTAAAAATTAAAAAAATAATTAAAAGCTATTTTTTATATTTAGATGTAATTATTAAAAAAATTATTATTTTTAATAAATAAAAATAATTTAAAATTTTTTCATATTCACTTTAAATTTAAAAGTTTTCAGTTTGAAAGTAGAAATGACCAACTTTTTAGATTTAAGTCGTAAGCAAATAGTTTATATGCTCCATTGCCTACAACTGTATAACTAAAAACTCTATTCTTGAATAAAATAGGCTAGAAATTTGGATATCCATCTGTAATATCAGGAAAATCAGGACCATGATTTAGAATCTTCTTGAAATCATAAAATGCTGTACCTTTAAAGTATTAAAATTCATCGAAAATCAAAATTGATTCAAAATTTGTAATTAACAAACTCTAAATAACGTGCGATTTTGGCTGAAGGATGTCCTCTATTTTTAGTCATTAATTTGTCAAACATATGTATTAATAAATATCTTTGCTCATAAATCCTGAGTACCCTCCTATGCTATATACATTTTCTTTTGCAAATGCCAATCCATTTCCCATTGCTCCAATCTAGCATTACATTAAAGATTTTGATTTTTTTTATTTTATATTAAAGACTTCGAAAAAAGGAGGTTTTTCTTATGAGTAAGCAAAATCTCTTAAAATAAAGATTAAACTATTTTTCTTATCTACTGTAATTTTATTCCTTTCTTCATAATCATAAATTAGTTTATATTCATTTTGAAGCATTTATTCGGAAAAGAAATAAAGATAATTTTTCGATAAAACAAAATCTTTATCGCTAAATTAATATATATAGAAATTGCTATTACTAAATCTGTTTTATTTTATTTATTTAGATTATATTTTCTTATCTTATGTATCGAAAATTTATCATTCATACTTAGTCGAGTTAATTATAGTGTATTTTTTAATTTCGCTGTTGCAAAGATTAGGTAATATTTCATATTTTAATATAAGCAGTGGAATTTTTCCCAAAATTTTTCCTTTTTATCTCAATATTTTTCGTAAGAATAAAGTTTAAGTGAAATGTTTTTCTTTTTCACTTTCCATTTTATAATAGACAAAAATAAAATTTTCATTTAAAAATCCATTTAAATTTCTCAACATTCAAAATATAATCAATATAATATAATCAAATGTGTATAAATTATTATAAAAATAACTATAAAAAAACATTTTTGTGTTTTCAGTTTTTTGAAATTCTCTTCAAATTTTAATAAATTTAGTTTTTTTCAAGTGAAATAATTTATAATATATATTAATAATAAATAAACATCCATAAATTTATTTAAATTTTAAATTTTAAAATTAAAAAGCATTTTTAAAATATTTAATGAATCATTTAGTTAAATTTGTTTTAATTAGTTTTAATTCTTTATTTCTAATATATTAACTAATTTTTTACATTTAAAATAAAATTTATAATAAAAATCTTAAATTTTAAATTTTTCTTTGAGTTCTTTTCATAAATTTTCAATTAAAAACATTAAAAGCATAATTTTTATTTAATAAATTTGAATTATTTATCAATTTTATCTGAAGCTATATTTTATTTTGAATTTTACAATAATATTTAATTTTTTTATTGAATATTAAATTAGTATACTAATTTCAGTTTATTTTATATATTTAATTATTTTATTTAATAAATATCTAATTTTATAGAAAAATCTCATAAGGCATTTATTTCAAATTAAAGAACTACTATATTATTTTTTTTAAATATTTTAGATAAAAAAGAAAAAATAAATTTATTTTTATATTGTAATTTTTACATAATTAAATCTTCGTAAGTCATAAAGAGACTATAATTTTTTTTATTCTTTACTTACTTTTTTTATTGAAAATTAAAAATTAAAAAATCAATTAAATTACTGAAAAAGTTAAATAATATCTAATATTTTTCATCTAAATCTAATTTAAATTTATTAATAAATAAGTAAATAAAATAATTAAATAAATAAATGAATAAAAATGACTATAGAGCGCGTAGCACTTCATTGGCGCGTAGCTCTTTCAATATTAATATTTAATATTAAGAAAAATGTTCCCATGTTTCTTGTTAAAATTCTAGAAGTCCAATGAGTCATGTCAGCTTCTCCAAATGGGAATCTTCTTATTAAAAATTATACTTAAAAATTGAGTCAAATGCTTTAATCTTCTTGAATTGGGTCCAAATAAGAGTAATTAAGTCGGTAATTATAAGGCCCGTCAATCAAACTTTCATACTGCTAGAGAGAACCCTCGGGGTAAGTTAGACATGTCTCAACGGAGCTTATCCACCCTTCCCCATGGTGGCATCTAGTGTGAGATTACTCGCAATGAAGTATACACTGAACCAATTACCTACTAATTTATCTGACGCGGCCGACATCCATTTTATATTAATAGAATATCATATCATACCACAAAACAATTTATTAATTCAGAATCACATTTGATTGGTTTTCCACTATTAAATTTGTTTAAAATTTATCATCATTCTTGATATATGATAGGAAAACCACGATTAAAAATAATTGCTTCTTTTTCTGTTTTTAAAAGTAGAATTTAATTACCTTCTTTATTTTAAATCTTTAAATTTTTTGAAGGTTGTGTGAGAAGGAAATAGAGGAATTTCCTGTTTTTGAAATAGACGAAGCATTTGAATATTTTTCTTCTTAAAATATTTTTAAAATATCTCAGCTATTTCTCTTGATGTTGATCAGCTCTCGCAGCGATTGGAACATGTAAAGGCAATAAAAATCTGAGATTTGGGTTTCATCTACCAAGTAAAATGCCGAATCATCGAACAGTCTTTGAACCGCTTGAGAGAACTCTCAAATAAGTTAAATTTATCTCCCAATAAATTCATCCGATTTTATCTGTGGTTGTATCTATACGAGACTAATCGTAATACAGCATATGCTGTATCAGAATACCTACTAGCATTGTCCAAAGATTCATTATCCATTTTTTATATTATAACTATTTAATAAACTCTAGATAATAAATTCCATAAATTTATTTTAAATAAAAAATGTTAAAGTCTTCATTTCTTTTTATCTTTGTATATTATTAAATAATTAAAAAATTGAGATATGAAACATAGAATAATTAATTTAAACATATAGATTTATTGTATATTTATTTATAGCTTTTACTTTTTAAAATTATTTTAATTTATCAAAGGGATATATAGAAACAAAATTAAAGACATAATAAAAAAATAATAAAATACCATATTATTCATTTTTTGTAATTTCAATATTTTTCTTAAATAATTAAAAAAATCATTAATAATCAATAAAAATAAATTTTATATTTTAAGTTAAAATAAAGAAGTGATAAATAGCAAATTTTTTTAATTTAAAACTAACTTAAATTAGTTATCATTTATCTCTTAATGTTTTATAAAGTTTCAAAAAGCTTAAATTTATTTTTTTAAATAAATATTAAAGTTTTTATGAACTTAATTTTTTAAAAATTAAAGACTCATAGTAATAAAATATTTATAAAGGAAATGTAATTAAATAATTTTAAGTAATAAAGATTTTAAAATATTAGTTTAATGCTAAAAATCTAAATTTTTATAAATTTTAAAAATAAATCAAAATATATCCAAAAAAAATAAAATAAGAATAAGGTTAATTTAGCAAAAATATTGATTATAAATAAAATTTCTCATCCAATATATTTTCATAAAGGATTAAGAATTTTTTTCGTTCTTAATAATTTAAAATGGAAGAAAAGGAGAAATATTTTGCTTAATGCTTGTTTATTCGCAAAATATTAAGAAAAAGAGAAAATTCTCTGCTAGGTAGGATTCCACTCCTACTATTAAAGTACGAAATTTTGCCAAATTTATGCTACACAGAATTTAGAAGATTTATTGTAAATAACTTTGCAAAAATTGAATGATAAGTTTACTAAACCTAAAAAAATTAAATTTTGTCACAGGAAATGCTTGACAAGTAATTTGGCGAAATGAATTATTATATATTTTAACTGACTGATAGTAAATTTGTTTAATCCAATAATTCACTTTACTTTTTTTACAAATATTAACTTTAACATGAGTATAAACTAGAAAATAACTATGAGGAAAGAAATAAATTAACTTTAGATAAAGCGAATAAAAAGTTATATATTTTAAGTGCATGAAGTAGTTTAAGACCAAAAGAAGGCATTTTTGAAGTTTTTGATATTAATTAAAAAAAGTCTTAATCTATTTAAAAATGTCCTTCGGGAGCAGCGGGAAATGGTTTTACATATGCAAAAGATTAAGTATATAGTATTGGTGGATTTACAGGATAAATGAGTAAAGATATATTTTAGTATAATTGTATGAGAAATGAATGGCTTAAAATTGAACATATACTTTAACCAGAATCTCATGTAATTCAAAGTTTATTCATAAATAAGAAAGAATCCATAATAATTTTTGATGAGTACTAATATTTTTAAGGAACAGCACTATATGATTTTAAATAAATAATAGATCATGGACCAAATTTTCCAGAAACATCAGGGAAATATCCTAATTTTTAACCTTTATTATCAAAGAATACTATTTATAGTTACTCAATATCTGGTGATATATACAAACTTTGTGGTTACGATATGAAAGGAAAATTGTGGAAAACTTTGTTTACTCTTTGAAGATCCCTCAATTTTTAACTTTTTAAAAAGATTAAATAATAAATGACTAAAAATATTAAAAGCTATTCTATTTTTAATAAAATTATATTTTTTTAATAATCTCTTATTTACAAATTGTTCATTAAAAAAATATAAAATTAACAATTAAAAAGATGATGGGAAATGAGATTGACCTTTTAGGCTAAACTTTATAGTTTTATGTCTAGGAACAAGTTCATTTCCTGTCGCTGAGAAAGTTCCTGGTCAGAGTATTTTCTGAAGGGAACACTATCTTCGAGATTATCCGCTCATAATAGGGGCTTGAAGTTTGGTTGCTCATAACGATGGAGCTCCCTGGCATCTGTGTCTGGAACACAACATGATATCCTCGCTATTCCTTAAAAAAGAGAGTTGTTCATCTATTTGGAAAAGAAATTCCAGTCCCCAAAACTATTTTAATTAAAATTAATTAATTAAAAATATAAAATTAATCAATTAGATCAAAAAATATTTTTACACTTAAAAAATCCAACTTTCTATGAATATTTTCTAAATAAATTGATTAAATCGTAAATAAAGTGAAATTTGAAATTATTTTACAAAAATACTTATTAGGAAAAAACAAAAGTTTTCTAAATTTTAAACTTATAATTATTTAAAATTTTACTTATTTTATATCTATGTTAAAAAACCATTATTTTTAAAATTGTAGCCATAAAAATATTTAATTATCATTTATTTAAACAATTTAAATAAATTATAAGAAAATATAATCAATTTTAATTTTTAATGAACTGTAAAATTTATTTTTTCAAATTAAATTTTAAATATCAAAAGTACTATAAAGGTTTCATTAGAAATTAGGATAAATTTAATGAAAAAAGAAAGGAAATTATAGATAAGAAAATTTTATTTTTTTATATTAGTTTTACAGTAATTTAAATTCTCTTTATGCATGCTTTTATTCATTTTTATATATTTTAATTTAGATAAGCCTTTCTAGAAAAAGATTTTATAAACTTAAAGTTCATAAATTTTGCAATTTAGATAAAATAATATTTATAAAATAAAGTTTTTAATAAAAAAGGATGGAGCAAAACATCCGCCTTTCTAAAAATTAAATAAAAAAAGCTAAAAAAAGGCATCACAGAAGTCACACAAATAGGAAAGGAAACAATCAGAGTCAAACTCATCTTCCCAAGGCAAAATTATGGCAGATACTATTAAACTTAATAAACATAAATTACAGTTCAGGAAGATCAACAAGTCAAGGTTGAGGCAATGCAAGCGTAAATACTAAAATATGAAGAAACAATTTACGATTAAGATCTATGAATAAGGGAGTTAATAAATTTTATAGAAGAATAAAACAATGAACTTACAATATTAAAAAATTAATTTATCGAAAATAACTTAGTAACGGAAGAGCAACTCTGGAAATAATTCTAATAAAACTTTAAATATTCTTAAAAGATAGAAGTCGAAAAATAGCCACTATCGTATGAAAAAGAATTTAACCTATAAAAGAATCTGAAATTAAGAAAATAACATAATTAAAAGACTAGAAAAAATAGAAAATATTCTTAACATAAGTACAAATTAACAATAATAAAAAAAGCAACGCAAATACTGGCAATCAAATTATCATCTACTAAGAAACTGCCAACAATGGAAATAATTAAATGAAAAAGAACAATAAAAAACATGGGTCGACTTAAAAAATTATGAATAACAAAAACAGGAATATATAGATAAAAATTCATTGCAAGACTAACAAACTTAGCAGAAATACTCCACTTATTAAAAAAGGTCATTGCATACATCCATGTAAAAAAATAACAGAGTGAAACTGGTTGGGACCCCAGCAAGCTCAAAAAATCTTAAAATTGAGTTAAAAAAAAAAAGTTAAAAAGCTTTGTTAAAGCCTTAGTAGTCAGCCATCTGTTCTATTCTATCAGCTTGTCTCTATTAGTTTGTCTTGAATTTCTACTAGGCTTAGTTAGGCGGTGTAGCACTTCATTAGTGCACCATCCTTTAATATTCGGAACAGTTTTGGTCTTGCACTTAGCGTTCCTAATTATTTATCCAAGGATTAAGATTTGAATTAAAGAATTTTTTTCTATAAATTTTTCCGCTTTATGTTGGATATATCCTAAATAGTTTTCTAAAAATATCTTATTTATTCTTTCTTTAAATTTCGCTTAGTTAGTAGCAGTATTTTCATTGGTGTTATTTATTGCACACGTAGTATTTTATTCTTCTTTTAACCTATTATTCCTGTAACACTTATTTAATTTAAATTTACTACTTATTTTAAATAAACGTTTACTGTTTATTTTAATTTGAGGCTTCATTTTCTATTTCCATAGGATCTGATTAATTCTGTTAAATCGAAAATGGCGTAACCTTAATTTATTATTAAATTTATAGAATTCTTTGTTCCAGTTTGTTTTCTATTTTTTATGATTATTAATATTGTTTTTCAAGTAAAGACGTTATTAGTTTTTCTAATTTTTCTACTTTAGTAGTGAGGTATCTATTTTTAAACATAAACTCTTTTAATGACTTAGATAATATTTCTATTTGAGTTTGTGTCGGAAGTTTTTTTAGTTCTGGATTTCCAAGTGGTTAATGTTCGTCATATCAATCATATTTCTCACTTTCACTTATTGTAATTATTTCGCTTTTTTATTTTTTATAGAATTTTCCTGTTTAAATGTTTTGTTCAAAGTTCTGTTATTTCTTAGAAGCCATTTTATATATTAATAATAATAATAAAATTTTTTATAATTAAATTCTAAACTTAATTCACTAAATTTAACTTATTCATTTTATTTTTTATCTATAATTTATAAATAGTAAAAATACTAGATTTATTCGAATAAACATTTTAGGTACTCTATTAAATTATTTAATCCTAACTTTAAATAACTAAAATTAAATTAAATCAAACTTTAATTTAAAATTTAGCGATAAGCAATAAAAATATAAATACATAATCATTCCAAACTTAATTTATTCTTAAAATTTAATATATTTAAATAGTTTGAAAATTAAAATTTAGTTAATATTACTATATTTTTATAAAAAATTTAGTAAGATAATTTTATAATTTAAGCAATTTTAATTTAACATCTCTTTTTACTGTTAATATTTAAAAATTATTTAAACTAATATTAATTAAAAGTTGATAAATTTTATTATTATTTATTTTATTTCTTATGATTTTAGTTCTATTTTAAATTTTATTTTATTCTATTAAATAAAAATAACCAACCTAGTAAAAGGTAAATATATAGAGCAATAAATCTAAATTTTTAATAAAAATTATCAGCGTTCAAAAGTAACTTCTGCTTTTACTTTAATTATAGATTATAATTTAGATTCATTTTCATATATCTTAATCGAAATTTAAAAATGGTAAATAGAATAGTTTTATCGTAAATACACTTGAATTTTTATATAATTTGCGATTATAATTTTAATATATAAATATTTTAATTTATTAAATAAAAATTTAATAGAAAGATAAAAAATGTTTAAACAATATAAATGTTTATTTATTAAAAAAAATTAGCATTTACTTCTATATATTTAAAATAACGAATTTAGATTAATTTAAGATTAAATAGTCAATACTGATAAATGCTATTTTATTAAATATTTTATTTAATTAAATTTCAATTTTAAATAATGATTTGATGGCGTTAAAAAAATTTATGTAATTTAAATATTTAAGGCAAACCAAATTAAAAATTTTAGCTATCAGATCTTTTATAGTTAACAATTAATTAAAGCATTATTAAAAAAGAATATTTTTTAAATGAAATATTCTAAACATGGTAAAAAAATTGAAAATTTATTTAATCTATTTTACTATTAACTTTTTTATGTAACGTAAAATTTTGTGCAAAAATCAGATTAAAAAAAATTATTTGCGATTTAATTTAAAAATGCAGATTTAAATTTTATTTAACAAAAAGTTTTAAATCTAGAACTAAACTATTTATTTTTAATTTCAACTTATAAAATTTAATTTTTTGTATAGGATATTTTGAATTTAAATGTAGAAATTTAATTTTTAAATTAAAATAATATAGTATTTTAAATTTACTTATAAAATAATTTGCTTATATTTAAAAAATAAAGAATAATATTTATCTTGTATAAGTTTTAAATTTTTAATAATACTAAAAAATGAATAAACTTAAAAAAATGTAAATAAAATGAAAACGTATAAATTTTTATTTTATGTAATTTTTAGTTTAATTATTTTAATTATTTCAATTTTATAAAATGTATATTTATAAAAATATAATATAATAATAACGATGGAAATAATTAATTAAAGTGGTTTCGCCTAAAATAATTTATTTCTTTTATTTTTATAAGATAAGAATCCTCCGAACTACTTATTCTTTTATCTTACGTTTTTTATCTCTTTCTGTCTATATTTTCTTCAAATGGACAAAAATTAAATCATTTTTAAATTTAAAATATTCTACTTGCATGAAAATTCACTTTTTCAATAACACTTTACTTCCTCAGATTAGCCTATGAAGCTTTTTCAAAATTCTACAGTTACACGACTTATATATTTATTTTCATAGGTATTCATATCTCAAGTTTTTACTTAAATAGTGAGTTTCAACTTAAGTTTTGGATATAAAAAGCTTAAAAGATATTATATCTGAGTAATTGCTTCAGTGTTTAATGTCTTTTAATATTAATAAGAAATTTTAGATAATCAGCGTTTGTTTTAGAAAATTTTAGCTATTAAAAAGAGAATGATAGTTTAGGTTTTTTTTACATTAATGCAGATTAAAATAATTGTTTATATTTTATAAATATTCCGATAGTTCGAAACGTTTGAAATAAATTTAAATATTAAAATTTCTATTTCTTGTTCGCTTAAATAAAACTTTAATTAATTTAAAGCTAAAATGTTAAATTTTAATTTTGCTAGACTTTTTTAATTATTCTTAGTATTTAATTTAATTGCTTAGTTATTTTATTAATATGTCTATTTTAATAGAAAGGAGTAATCCTCCAACTAAGATTTACGTAAATTCTGGTGCCAGAATTACTCCATGGGCGAGAACCTAGCAAGAATCTTGGTAGAAGTCAAGAGAAGACAAGACTGATGAGGCATCAAGTAACGTATAGATGAAAGATGCCAGATATTAAGGTCTCTTAGGGAGTATTACGAGCACGACCCTATAGAAGACAAGATTCACAATGGAATGCTAGCACTGTGGAAAACTTCAGCAAAGAAATTTTAAAATTTAGAAACTTTATAAAGAATTGTGCACCATTGAAGTTCTACTCGCACTTCAATCTTATTTATTTATTATATAATAGAATAGGAAATCAATATTGCTCAGACAAAGCACAAGCATCAATTTTTAAGAAATTTTGCTGAATTCAATCTGAGAATAAAAAATACAACTGAAAATTTAGCACATTTTAGAAAATTTAATGATTTAATAATTAAATCTCTTATTTTATCACTATTATGGCTAAACGTCAAAAAAAGTGAGTAAATACCCTACATTTTTAATATTCTTAATGATCCTATGGAAATTGAACTTTAAGGTCCAACTTACACTAAAGAACGAAATAGACTTAAGATAAGCTGATACTATAGTAGAGAAAAGAAAATAGGTTAGTATTCTATGAAATTATATTATACGATTGATGATAATTATATACAAGCAAGTAATTTTAGAGTGTGTTATTACTAAATAGTGATAGATGCAAGCGAAAAAAGAACAATTCTTATTCGGATATTAGCCTAACTCTAGAACTGTAATATTTGACGAAAAATCAAGAAATTTTAATATACTTATTTCAAGAACGAACAATCCCAGAAAAAGGAAAAAGATGATAAATTTATAGACATAAAACTAAAATTATTTTTCGTATTTCTTACTTGAAAATATTATAATTAATTATTTATTTGAAAATAATTAAAAAAAATTAATAAAGCTGCTTTAAATTTTAATTTAAATGAAATTGATATTTTTAAGTTTTTTCTTATTCTCACCAGTTTTTAGTAAAGTATGTATACTAATATTTTTGCTCTCTTACTTACATTTAATCTTTTTACTCTTAAGTAAGATGATCTTTTAAATATGTAGGAAATATCCCTCTAATATTGCATTCTTCTGTTCAGGTATCTATCGGATCTGATTCTAAATATTCTAGTAGAGATAAATAAAAATATCCTTCAAGTTTCTTTTTAGCTAAAAATAATGAGGGAGTATTGAAAATCTTAATAAAATTTTAATCTTCTTCTCTATTATAGACATTTATCATACTAATTATTGAGTCTTCATAAGTTCTTCCAGTTTTATTTGAAAACGTAACCGAGTCAATTCCATAAAATTTGAGTAATTTTATAAGAGAAGTTTAATTTTCTTCAATCAAGGAATGATGGGAATCAAGCATAAGTAATTCGTTTTAATGTTAGTTATTTATTTAGTCAGAATCTTAAAATTAACTAGATTTTTCTAATAAAGGATATTCTAACACTCTTCATAATGAGCTTCTAAACATAGCTGGAATGTTAATTGGAGTTATATACTTTGGATTTACAAGTACAACATATTTATTAACAACTTTGTTAAATCCTAAAACGGTAAGAATTGTATTAATGCTTTGTTTACAATATATATTTCTAACTGGATGAACTCTTACTCTTTCTCCATATCTTTCATCCATAAATTTTTTTAATTAAGCATATCCTTATTCACTTCATGAGCATGTAATTAAGTAAAAAAAATCTAAGCCAACTTTGAGTATATTTGAAGCATTCAAAGAAGGATGATAATTATTATCATCTGTCTTTTAACTTTTATACCATTTTGCTCCCATATCTCTTTATTTGCAAAATATCCAATCTTAATCTTTACTTTCTGATTACCCGCTAACAAGAGTAGGAAAACACTCATAAATTGAATCATGATAATAAAAGAAATTATCTCTGGAATTGAAATTATAAAGTTTCTAAGTACTCGCTAAAGCGGTGTTTTCTATTTCTGAGTAATCAAGTTCTCTTGCTCTTACTATATGAATGCCATGATCAATTAATTTTTAAGCTACTTCATTTTATACTTATCTTAAATCTTCAATTTTTTATTTTGAATACGCACTATTTTTAAGCTATTTATTATTTTATATTTGAGTTTAATCATCTCCTGTATAACCTAATACTAAAGCTTTCACTTTCCCAAATTCAGAAAAAACGCTAACTGGATGGATAATTTTCTTATCTCCTATTGCTGGATAACTAGGAAAAGGTTCTTTATTGAAAGCATCTTTATAAAGTTTAAAAATCTAATTCTAAGAAGGAGAAAACAGTCTACTTATCTTATGCATTATATATATAGAAATTTCTTAAATAAAAGCTTAAATTATATAACTATAACTTATTTAATTACAATTATTTAATTTTAGGGTATCAAATGTTAAATTTTTATATTTCTATATAATATTTTAGTATAAAAACAAAAAAAATAAAAGATGAAGGCTTAAAATAATTTTAGATTAATCAATTAAAATAAAAAAGATTTAAAATGTAAAAAGTAATTATAAGGTTAATATTTAAATATCTTAAGCAGGCATTTCAACTTTTAGCTGTCATAGTGAATAGATTTAAATTGCTTGCCTTTCAAACAAATTAAGAATCTCAGACTCATCAAATTTTATTGCAAAATGAAATAAGAAATTTTTGCTTTTTCTCATTTAAAAATAGTTTATCTTTCCATCAGTAAATGAAAAAAGGAATTTTAATACTAAGATAAAGTTTAATAAATAACTAATTTTTTAATAGCGCTTTACAGAGTTAATAGAGAAACAGAATCCTAATAACCTTAACTCATATATAAAAAATAAAATAAAGCATAGTTTCTAAAAAAAGAAGCTACTTAAAATTTAGATAAACGAAATCAGTTAGTATATATACTTAATAATTTCATTAATTTTTATTAATTTCCTCAAATTTCTTATACAAAGTTGAAAAATTACTTAGATGAGAAATTATCACTATATAAACTTAGAATCAAATCCTATAATTTAAAGAAGGATATTAAAGTTCATCATTTTAAATTTGATAATCCCTATTATATATGTGGAGAATAAATTAATCTTATATAAGGGAATTATTTTCGTAAAATATTGGGACATTTAAAATGAAGAAATAAAAGAATTAGTAGAAAAAAGAGTTCTTAAAAAATGATGAGACTATGCTGAGATTTAAAAAGAAGTAAAAAAGCATTCACTAAAATCTTTATTGAAGAAAATACCTCTTGCAATCTAAGGTTCAAGAATTTTTTAAATTTAAACATCTAAAATTAAATATTTATATGTTTATTATTCAAAAGATTTATATTTATAGGCTAATAAATAGTCATTAATCTATTAATTAATTTTTATTTCAAATAAAAAAAACAAAATACAACTAAAGTTTTTACTTTTAAAATTTAGATAAACTTTTAATATATAGAATATGCTATCTGTTTCAAATATAAAAATTTTGATTTAAAAAATAATATTTTAGCCTTAATTTTCTTGGCTAAGAAACTTTCAATTAAAAAAAATTATTATATAGTTGTTCGAAGGTGAACAACAAGGTCATCTTCATCAGAAGTTGGGGAAGTTAAGTACTCATAATTGACACATGTTGTCTTCTGCTTTGGTGATGCAAAGAGACACAATCCTGTTATGTCCTTTGACCTCCAACAAGTATTAAAGATTACGAATATTCTTAAATTACATCAGTATTGAACATTTTTATCAGTACTGAATAATTATACAAGTATTGAACAAGGTTTATTAGTATCTTATAATTTTATCAGTAACAAACATTCTTGTCAGTATGAAACATTTTTTTTAAAGAGCTGCGCACCAATGAGAGTGCTACGCGCTCTATAATCAAATTTATTTATAAACTTATTTTTGAGTTAAAATTAATATTTTAAGTTACTTTTATTGATTTTAAATATATTTTTAGAAATAGATATAATTTTCAATATTAAAATATATTTCTATTTCAATTTCTATTAATAAAAATTTAAGTTAAGTTTTAAATTAAGTTTACATAGTGATTTTATTAAATTTTATAATATTTTTTAGGTAGAAAAATGACTTTTCAATTTTTGTTCGAGTAAAATTATTAACTTAAAAAAAATTATATTCTAAGTTTAAAAAGCATAAAAAATAAAAATGTTTAAATTTTATTTCTCTAAATTCCTAAAATTTTATACAAAGAAATATTTGAAAAACTTTTAAAAAAATATACCAATTAAAATTAAAAAAATTTGAATTGAAGAAGTTATAATAAGTTTTATATTGAACATTTTCTTTTTCAATTTAGCATAAAATATACTTAATAAGAATAGTTATATATGCTACTTTAAAATGAAAAATAGATAATTTAGTTTAAAAATATTAAAGATATTTATAATTTATTTTAAAACAAATATAATAAATTTTAATAATTAAGATTAAATATAAAAATGTTTTAATTTTTTATTATTATTAAAAAATATTGTAAAAGTCATGCATCCGAGAAATTTTTATATTAAAAGAAAAAAAATTATATAAATAAAAAAGATGGATTATAGAGTGCCTAGCACTTTTGATGGTACGCAGCTCTTTAATTAATTTTATTAAATAAAAATAAAAATTTCTCATTGGAAGTTTCCTTCAGTGTTTCACTTCCTCAGAAATTTTTTTTTCTATCTAGCGCTCGGAGTGAAGCTCCATGAGGTCTAATCGTATGGCATCTTTCATCAACCGTTACTCAATATCTCAAATTCTTTCCTGCTCGGCTCCTGCCAAGATAATTGTTCAGTTCTTCGCTCCTGAAGTACTTCCTGTACTTGAGCTTATGAAAGTTTCAGCTGGAGAATTACTCCTTCCTATTTAAAATTTAATATATTAATATAGTTGATTTTATAATTATAATTAAAAGGGAAGTAATTTTAATATTTTGTATCATTTTTTATGAATATTTTAAGAAATAAATGTTCTAAGCATTTTTAGATTATTTAATAGAGTTTATTTCTCTTTCACTTATTTGTTTCATTTTATTCGTATTTACTTTCATTGCATTTATTTTTTTATTATATAATTAGTTTTTAAGTATTAACAGCTTGGGCGAATATCTACCTCCTTCTATTTAATGCCAAATAAACACGGTATAAGATATTAGAGACTGAAAAAATAGCTTGATAACAAGCTTTTAATATTTAAGATCATAACTTCAGCTGAAATCCACTAATCTAGTATTAACTCGAACAATCAACACTTTTTTGCTTTTCCACTCTAGCTAATGGTATGAAGCCTGTATGGCCATAGTTGTGGAACTCTTTGGCTGACGCTTATTGTATTAATAAACAGGATATCTACACCATGTGCATTAAGAGAGTGCCTTGTTTCGTTAAGCTGGAAATAAATTTCCAGTCTCTCAAAAATGAAAAATATAAAATCAATTTTTATATAAACTTAAAAAAATGAAAATTATTTTATTATAGGCTCAAATGTTTATGATGCATGTTATTTTTTGATTAAAGAATATTTGATAATTCGTAATAAAGTTGCTCATACATAAAATTATGCTTTTATACTTTTATCTAAGATTTTTATATTTATATAATTTCACGATAATAGTAGATTATCTTAATTTATTATTTTAAGCTTTTATTATGTTGGACAAAAAAGAATAATTTACCAAATGCTTATATTTGCGTAAAATTTAAAAAAATTTAAATAAAGAATTAGGAAAGATTCCTTTGCTTATCTTTAAATATGAAATATTGCCCAACTTATGCTAACAGGAAATCTAGAATTTTATTGTGAATAACTATATTAGATCTGAGTAATAAATCTTTAATATGAAAACTAAATAATTGAAATTTCATCCATTGGAAGATAAAAATTTTAGTGATTTGACTTATTTTATTTTTTAGCTCAGCGACAGTAATTTTATTTAATCCTAAAAATCCTTATTTTTCTTTAAAGATTTAAAACTTTAGAATAAGATTAATTTACTTCATTCTTATGATGAATCGAACAAACTAACACTTGATTAAAAAAACAAAATACTATATATTATTAGTACTTGATTTCATAAAGAGCCAAGAATTTCGTATTGTGAAGCTTTTGATATGAAACAAATGAAATCTATAGTTTTAAAGAATTGCCCAAAAGGAGCTCGTGGAAATGGGGTTACTTATGCGAAAGAACAAGTTTATAGTATTGGAGGATATACTGGAATAAAAAGCAACGATATTTATTAATATATATGTATGAGGGATGAATGGTTAAAAATAGAAGATATTCTTTAGCCTGAAACTCTTGCTATTCAAAGCTTATTTATAAAATAGCTTGATAGCATTCTTATTTTTGACGAATTTTAATGCTTGCAAGGAACCTGCTTATATGACTTTAAGAAAATTATGCCTCATGGCCCACATTTTCCAGATTGAACAGGGCATTTTCCTAATTTTTAGCCAATATAAAATAAAAATAAGATATATAGCTACACAGTTGACTTAGATAGATACAAACTCTATGAATATGATTTGGACAATAGAACATGGAACTTTCTATTTACTCTTGAGTGAACTTTTACTAATTTTATCTATTTACACTATAATATCTTTATTCTTCTAATTTTATAAATACAAAAGTAATTTATTTCTCACTTAAAAAGATTCCTAAAAAATATAATCCAAATGAAAACTATCTCCATTCAAATTATATTTTTCTTTATTTATTAAAAAAATAAATCTAAACTTAGCATATTTTTATTTTAATAGCAAAGGAATGAAAAGAACATTTAAAAATTAAGTATTTATATTGATAAAATGTAAATATTTATTTTTAAGGAATTTTAAATTAAATTTGGTTACAATCTTAATTTTTTGCTTTAATTAAAAAATTAAATTTTCAGATTTGATAACAGAAAAAAGTCTTTGGAACTATAAATTACACATACTAAGTTTTATTAATTTCATTGATTTTATCTAAAAATAAAAAATGAATTTTTAATTTGCAAGCAAGGATACAGTAGTTTTATATAATTTATAATTATAAAAGCATAAATTATTTAAATTTAATCTTTAACATCATTAATAAAAATTAAATTTATGTTATCCTAATTTATAAAATAAAATGACTTGCTTCATGAAAAATTTTTATACCACCTCTTCAGAACAGGAGAAAAAATCAAAAGCAATTTCTCTAATCACGTCTTAACATCAATAAGTCAAACTTCTTCAGATCAATAATTAGCAAGTAAATATGATCAAAGAAAGAATTCAAAACAGAAAAAATTGACATAAATCTCAACAACTCCATTTAAAATTGTAAAAAAGCATGCTTTATGGAATCACTAAAAGTAGTAATAAAGAAATAAAAAATAATTGAAGAAGGCAAAGTACAATAATTCATTATGGATCCTGATACCTTTTATTTAGACATGATTGGATTAGACAAATGGATTCTTAATAGATGAAACAGCTAATTTATGCATTAAAAAAACTAAAAAACTTGAAGAGTATTTAAAGTCATAGCAGGAAGAAATATTCGAAATAAGTGCAAATTTAATAAATTATTAAGATTATGAAGAAGTCCATATGGTAGATCGAAGATAAAAAACCGGAGTCTATAATGAATGAAGGATTAGAAAATGATGCTTGAATAAAGAGAGAGTAAGATGAGAAAAATTGAGTTTAATTAAATTCGAGTCTTCAATAAAAGTTGCAAAAGATTTTAAAAAGAACTCCATGGAAATAGAAAGACAAGAAAAGAAAATTTTATAAACAAAGAAAAAAAATTAAATTTGCAACAATACGTGATACTTGTGACGGAAATTTAAAGAAAAAAAAGTTTAAGAAGTAGCATCTGACAAATTATTAACTTCTAGGAATTAAAAGAAAGACTTACTGAATCTTACCCCCTCATAAATTGGAAAAATTTAAAGAAAGAAACAAAATGTAAGAATAAATGTAAAGCAGGGAGAAGTTATGAGAAGAGTTGATAATTTAAAGCCAAAAATTAATTTTAAGTAAAAAGGCGAACTATATTAATGATTAAGTATTTATTTAATGTTTAACTAAATTAAATCAAAATTTCAATGATAAATTTTAAATAAATTACCCTATAAAATAATTTAGCAAAAGATGTCAAAAATTTAAAATATTAAATAATTTATTTGATTTTATTTATAAAATATTAACTATAAAAAAGAGAAACATTTTTTATTATTTTAAATAAAATAATAAAGCAAATAATAAATATGATTAGAGAGTATGTAGTACCTCGTTGACGCGCAGCTCTTTAATATTAATATTCTTATACTTCTTGTTGCCATTCTAACTATCCAATAAGTCTCGTCAGTTTATCCAAATGGGGAATCTGCTTATTAAAGATTATTCTCAAATCTTGAGCGAAATGCTTCAGTCTTCTTGAATAAGATCCAAATAAGAATTAGTAATTAAATCATTAGAAGACCCGTCAATCAAACGTTCATACCACTAGCGAGAACCATCTGGAAAGTTAGACTTGTCTCTTCCGAGCTTACCACCCTTTCCCGTACATCTAGTACGTGATTACTTGCAATCCAGTATACATTGCACCAGATTGCCTACTAGTTCTCCTGACTGAGTCTGACATCCATATTTTTATAACCTTCGTTCAAAATTTCATTATTGGAAATTTGAGAGATATATAATTTCTTATCTTTGTGATCTAACAAAAAGAAAATTTTTTCAATCAGGTATAATTTTTAATCATTTAAAGCTATAAAAATATAGATATAATTAATATTAATCCCTTAACCGATATCTAAATTTGTATCATTAGTTTTAATTAAGCAAAGCTTTTAATTAACTATTTTCTTTTTTTATTAATTTGTCAGATAAATTTTAAATAAAGATTAATTAAATAAACTTAAATTTTAACTTCCAAAAATTTGAAATTTTCAAGCCAAATAAAGTTTATAAGTTCTTTTATTTCTTAAATGTTTTAAAATATTTCTTTCATACTAATAAAATTTATTTTAAGTAATTTCTAATTTTTAATATTAAATCTAAATTTAAATTAAAGTATTACTTTTAACTTCTAGACGTAACTAACTTCTTTAATATGGTATCTTCCTTTAGAATTAAACATTGACTGATTCGATTTAATATTATTTTTCATTTTTCATTGTAAAAATAATTGTAATAAAGAAAAATATAATTATCGTTATAATATCAAATTGTTATTCTTAAAAAAACAAGAAAATTGTAATTAAATCCAGTTTCATTGAAAATTTTATTTCATCTTTTTAAAACTAGACAGACTCTTTTATTTAACCCTTTATAATTAAATATTTTATAATTATGAATAAATCTTAATTATTTAGGAAATAATTTGTTTAATTTTTGGAACAAAAATACATATAAAATATTAAAAATATGATATAATATATTATTTTTATTTATTGGTATATAAAAATGGATTCGAAAGAAAAGTATTTCACTAAAGTTATTTACTTTAGAAAAATTTCAAGAGTCAAGAACAATACCTTAGGGAGAATTCCTCTTCTTATTTTCAAGTATGAAATCCTTCCTAATTTAATTTATGTGGAGCTAAGTAAATATGTTGTAATAGATACTTATAATTCTGAGTAACTTGTTTAAAATTTCAAATCCAAATAAAATACCTAAAAAGAAGAAAGGAACAATAAGCTCAGTAGTTTGGAGTAATTTATATTTCAACTCAGTGATAATAATGTTGTTCTATCTAAAAATCAACTTAGATTTTTTTAGAATTAGAAATAGTACTAAAAATATAATTTATTGTATGCTTACAGAAGAAATAAGTTAGCCCTTATTCAAAGAATAAATTATTAAATGTGATTAATTCTAGAATTGATTCTCAATACAAAAATAAGATTGTGAGGTTTTTAGTTTGCAAAATTATAAATCAAAATATATTTAAAAATGTCCTGATGCTTTGAAAGAAAATGGTGTTACTTATGCAAAAGAAAGTGTATATAATATAGGAGGTTGAATTGGATAAATGGGTGAAGATATTCATTAATTTATATGTTAAAAAATGAATGAATAACATTGAAAGGCATTATTTAACCTAAATTACATGTGATTTAGAGTTTATATATAAATGAACTTAAATCAATTCTTACTTTTTATGTGTGTTAGTAGTTAAATTTTACAGCTCTTTTTGATTTCAAGTAGATTATAAATCATGGACATAGTTTTCCTGATTTTAGTGGTGAATATCCAAATTTTTAGCCTACGTTATCAAATAGAAAAATTCACAGCTATATTTTTAAAGAAATGTATGAGCTATATGAGTATGATTTGAAGATAAAAAAATGGAGATCCTTATTTATCTATTGAACTTTAATGGTTTTCTTATATTTTTAAATATATAACTTATTTCTTTAAGATCTTTATTTACCATTATATAGTTTAGAAGTTTATTTTTTTAATATATAAATATAATTAAATATTATTAAAAATGGTGGAAACTTAAGCTGATTCTCTTATAAACCCTGTAGCTTTATTGATGAAATCAAGCTTCTACACATTATTGAGAAGTATCCTGGTTGGGGGCAATCTCAGCAAATAAGCAAAATCTTTCTGGTTATCCACTCTAGTGAGTCGCTAGAAGCCTGTCGGCTCTAGTTATAAAACTCCCTGCATATTTAATTAAGAAACAGGATATCCGCAATACCTCATAAAGAGAGTAACTTTGATCGTTTAGTTGGAAAGGATTTACCAGTCCCTTGAAAGAGATTTTAAGTTTATAATAAATAAATTAATAAATATAAGAAAATTTGAAAGCTTTTATTAAAAAAGAGTATATTGTATCGTTTTTTATAAAATGCATTACTTTTATATTAAAAATTAATTATCAAAACTTTTTTTGAAATTGCTTAAATTGAAAGCAAATTAAACTTATTTAAATATATTGCAGAATGTATAATGCTAATATTGAAAATTTTAAATTATCATAGCTATAAATAAAAAGATAATTATTTATAAAATAAACTTTTATTAATTATATTTCTAAAATTAATAATTACTTGCTTACCTAAAAAATAATATTTAACTATTCCTTAAAAATTAAATAGCTTATTAAAAAGCATAATAATTAAAATCATTTTTTTCATTTTTAAGATGATTTTCTCAATTCCTTTTTATAGAATTTTAAAAAGATAAATATAGATATCTTTTGAAAATAAATATTTAAATTTTAAATTAATTAAAATCTTTTAATTAAAAGCCTCAAAATCATAATACTAACGTAAAATAGTAGCAAATTTTTATAATATTGATTTTAATAAAATAGATGTAATTATAAATTTTTATTTAAATTAAGTTAAATTTTTAATTGCAAATAAATCTAAGAGTTTTAATCACTTATTATATCTCCATTAATTTTTAAAACTATTTTTAGCATTACTACATTTTTTTAACTTCTTTTTATTTATTTCAAATACAGCATAATAAAGTGAGTTAATGTATTTGCAAAGTAAAGAAGTTATGGTAAATAAATTTTTTATTTAATAAAAGATAATATATTTAGATTTTATTTTCATAAAGATAATAATAAATTCAGAACAATTTCTAGAACTGTTCTCTTTTCCTTTTTGCCTTCTATATTTTCTTCATCTAAATTATTATACATATATTATATAATAGAATGACACCTAAGAAACAATTCACCTAAAATCGATTTCCTAATTAGCAATATCTTGATTTAGATTAATTCTTTATAGGCTGAAAAAATTATGAGAGGAAGTGTGACAAATAGTTTAGCAAATAAGCATCAAAAATATAAAAGTAACTAACTCAAAGGTGCTAATAAATCTTTAATACAGAATTGAGCTAAAAACATCTACACATCTATAAAATTAAGAAATTAAAAGAGCAGAAGAAAAAATATGAGAAATTCAAAATCTAAATTATATAAACCAAAAATAAGTTATGACTAAAGTTATGCACGATCTAATGGAGATTAAACGATTAGATTTAAATATTAATAAATTGACAATTAATTAAGTAATAAAAAGAAGAACAACTATATCATGATTCTGTAAAAGAATAAGGCGGAAAAAATTGTTGGAGATACTAAAAAATATTAAAAAGCGAAGCAAGAAATGCAGAAAAATCATGCTAAGATTTATTGTACATCTGAAGGTGAAATATATAGGAAAAAATGATGGTGGAGACTAGCTACTCTAAAAAATATTATATTATCAAAAAAAAGAAAAAACAATGTTCGGAAAGGATTGAGATTGGAATAAAATGCCAACAGAATTGAAAAGGATAAATTAACTGCCTAGAATATTTTATTCAAGAATACTAACCTGGAGAAGAAACGAATAATTTCAATAATTTTTACGATAATTCTCGAGACTTTTTATAAAATAATATATGGCAAACCAAATAAAGGCGACGTTAAATTTATAAATTATGTAGTGTTATGTTTTATAAATATATGAAAACAATAAAAACAGGTTCTTATTAATAAAAAAAAATTATTTATAATAGATATTAAATTACAAAAAATAATTTAACTATTAATTTAAATTTTTTTAAATTTATTTTTATTTCTATATTAATGAAGGTCCATTTTATATATTTAATTTCGAATAAAATTGAATTGAAAAAAGTTTCATAGAGTAATCTTATCATTTTAATGTTTATTTAGTTTTCTTTTAGTTAATTCAAAATTTTTCTATAATAAAAAGTTTACATATTTTTAATAATCTTTATTATTTCAATTTTTTAATTTTATTTTAGAATATTATATTTATAAATTATTATATCCTTCTAATTTTCTACTCTTAATGTATTTAAATTATCATTTTATTCTTAAACTCTTTTTCTTTAAGTTTGTAAAAAATTAAAATTTCTAATTGATTTTATTAAAAGTATTAAAAGCCATTATAAAAGATTAGCTCTTACATAATTTAAATTTATTTTGACTACTTTATAGTTTCAAATAAGGAGATAACAAAATTTACTTTTCTCTAATAGATTATGTTTGTCTATTTTCGTTTAAAATTTAAGTTAAAAATAATGCTAAGAACTAGAACATTTAAATTACATAGTTTCTAACTTAAGTATATTAGCTTTCTTCTATATTTTTAATTATTAGTTTTGAATAATTCCGTTTTTTGTAAATAAAAGTAAAAGAAGTATAAAAGATTTATTAAATACTTAGTAATAAGTCTTTTTATATAGAAAATTAATCAACTTTAATATATTTTTAATTTAAATTCATTTTCTATTTTACTTTTTTATTTAATTTAGAAACCTTATTTCTAGTTTAATATATTAATAATGATAATCAATATTAATAAGCACTTCTTTAGGATAAATTAACATATCTAAAGGTTTTTATTATTATATTTTAAAACCGCCATAGTTGTTTGAAGGTGAACAACAAGGTCGTCTTTATCAGAGGTGGGGAATTTAAGTACTCATAATTGACACATGTTGTCCTCTGCTTTGGTGATGCAACGAGACACAATCCTGCCATGTCCTTGGACCTCCAACAAGTAGAAAAGATTACGAGTATTCTTAATTATATCAGTATTGAACATTTTTATAGTACTGAATAATTATACCAGTATATGATAATTTTATCAGTAACAAACATTCTTGTCAGTATGAAACATTTTTTTTAAAGAGCTGCGCACCAATGAGAGTGCTACGCGCTCTATAATCAAATTTATTTATTTAAGTCTATTATTTTATAGTTTTTTAAGGCTAAAGTTTTCATCTCTCTTAAGGTGAAATTTAAAGAGATATAGTCAGAATTATGATAAAACAAAGAGCTATCATACACACATCTGTATTTTTAATGCCTTTTAAATTTTTTAACGAGTTAATGTATCAAAAATAGCAAATATTAAATAATATCTGAAGGTATAAATTAAAGCTATTTTCCTTTAAGCATTTAATTTAATATTTAAAAAGAAATTAAATTTAATACAAATATACAATTTTTATTTATCTAATTCACTATTATTTAAAATCATTTAGTTTTAAGTAGTTTATTAATACTAAATATTTATCTATATGAAAACATTTAAAAAAAAGGTTTATGAAATCTATATTTGATATAACTTAAACATTTAAAAACTAGTTTTTTTGTCTTATTTAAATAGATTCCTAAAAGTTGGTCATATTGTATTATAGAACAATAAATTATAAAATTAAATAAGTGTAAATAAATAAATTTAAAATCCATTTAAAATAGTATAATTAATATTCTAAACAATAATTTATAAGTAAGATATCTTTAATTAGTAAAATATCGAT
>CAMPDV010002049.1:0-86014 GCA_946699065.1 Loxodes magnus | reverse complement strand
GAGTTAATTATAAAGGAGGATATCGATATTATTCTATTTTGCTTATCTTGTCTAAATCAAAAATTTAATACTGTTAAGTTCTTTTAAGATTAACTTTACCATAGATCAAGCTTTACAAGGTTATAGCAATATTTAAATTTAAAGGGTTTCAAGAGATATTGATTTCATAATTAAGCATTATGCTTATAATAATATCAGTCACTTTAATTTCATCATATGTTTATAACCTTAACTAATGCATTTAGGCTTTTATAGCTATTCAACTATTTAATTAGACATACATAACATATGGAATTCATAATCTATGAGAACTTCCTTTTATTACCTTTAATATAAACTATCATAATAAAAAGAGATGACTGGGATAGCAATATTAGTTCAGAATATTTAGTAGAATGAAAGAGTTCTTTATAATTACAAGCTTACTTATAGTAGTAGTTTGATTCTAGGTATATTATATAATAATAACTAGTTATTTTAATTATATTTTGTATCCACTTTTAAGATTTAAAGATTAATATACCTCTATTCAGGCTATAGTTAGATATAAACTGATTAAAAGCATAGTAAATTAATAATTATGTGCATTGAGATATAACTATTTTATTTAATAGTTCCTTCATTTAAAGATTTAGTAGAAAAAGAAGTAATTAAATAGAGTTTATAGAAGCTTTAATTGATAAGGGAACTTAGAAAAAATTAATAGGAAAGCTTACTAAAAAGTAAAAAGTTTGGAATATTTAAAATAAGTATTGTTGCTTTTAACTATTAAAAGAGTAAATCTAATTATAAGTGTAGAATTAAAAGCAGTAATATGAAGAGGAAAATAAAACTAACTATAAAAATTAATAATTCATGAGGAAAAAGCAACTAAATTCGCACTAAAGAAAATAAAAAAGTAAGCTAACTTTTAAAAAAGCCCATAAAAATTAATCAATATCATTAAAATTCGCTTTCTCCTAAAATAGATCAAATTTTAAAATAAATTGAGAAATTAATTTTGGATTAAAAATACTTAAAAAAATCTAAAGTTAGAATAAAATTTAAAAGGAAGAGATATATTAAATCAGATTTTTGAAGAGGTTTAAAATCAAACTTAAGATTATAAAAAATTATAACAAAAATAATTTGCAAAAAGTAATTAATTATCAAGATAGAAAATTTAATTTAGTAAAATTTGAACTTAAAATTTTAAAAGAATATAGAAAACGACTGCTGGAGTTGATAATAAAATTACTATCGGTTCCTTAAAATATATTGTCTCTCATTATAATAATACATTTAAAATTAATTAAAATTACATTTATATATATATATGTAAACTAAAAATTATTAATGTTTTGCTCTTCCCTGGGATTTCAAAAAGGTTTTTGCTTCCATTTTTTTGCGTGGATGGATACCACGACCAAGTTTTTTACGTGGGAGGTATCCACAAAGAATTTTCTGCACTTTCTGGGAATATTTTCCTCTTGTAGATTCTATTTAAGTTATCCAAAGTTTATTGATCTTTCTTCAAGCTCTTTATTACTCTCTAACTTAAATCTTCTTTCAGTCTTAACACTGTTTTAATAAATGTCATTTTGATTTGCTGTACCAGCAGTATCTAGTTTGCTTTTTCTAATTTTTCTTCTGAGATACCTTTTTTTCAAGCTAATTAATTCTTTTCAGTAAATCTTAGTCAATCTTTTCATCGTTCTGTTATTCTTGAACATTTGCTTAATTAAAATATTTTTTCAATAATCATACCTTGGTTTTACTTAGAATTAGTTTAAGATTATTCGTATAGTTGTTATTCCTTGACTAAATTATTTTAGATTAACTGACGTCTTATTTTTAATAATTCATTATTTTAGTCATCTATGAAATTCATTAATTCTCTTATTTTTATCCTTGATTATATATTGCTTCTTGATATTCTTAGATTGCTCTTTTCATTTAATTGAGTTATAATTAGAGTTCTGATTCTTCCTCAATCTTAATTGGATTCTTCTCGATTGTTCCAACTATAATTTTTCCTTCTGTTGAGGAACTTGAATTGTCTTCTTTCTATTATTTTTTCTACAACTGTTTTGCCGCTTTCCTTTTTGCCTTTTTAATTTGGTTTTTGGAAAGCCGAATAAATTGTTCCATTTTTTAATTAAAATTACATTTATTTACATAAGTTTTTTTGTCTATAAATGAGGAATTTCATGATTTATAAAGTAGGATGAAATTAGCTGGCTTATAATAAAATATGAAAAAGCTGCAAAAAATAATCAAAAATTCTAAATCCTAAAATAAAATTTAATAGCAACGTAAAGTAAAAATTTTTAAGATGGAATTCTTATGCTAGCGGATAATAAAAATTTAAGAATCTAGATAAAAACTAAAATATAATAAACTAAATAAATCTAAAACGAAAGGTAAGCTATGAAAGAAGATTTAAAAAATAAATAATAAAAACTTTATAAAAACAGTTTTATACTTATGAGGAATATACTAAGTCGGAAATTATTGTAAAATAAAGTCTAAGATACTAAATATTTTTATTTATTTAAATAAAAAATAATTGAAAAGATGGTGGGAGCTGAGAATGACCTTCGTGACTAAACTTTCTGGTTTTATGGCTAGGAACAAGTTCCTTTCCTGTCGCTGAGAAAGTCCCTGGTCAGAGTCATTTTCTGAAGGGAACGCTGTCTTTGAGATTATCCGCTCTTGGTAAAGGCTTGAAGCCTGGCTGCTCATAGCGATGGAGCTCCCTAGCAGCTGTGCCTGGAGCACAACAGGATATCCCCGTTATTCCATAAAAAGAGAGCGTCGAGTCGTGCAACCGGAAAGGAGTTTCCAGTCCAAAAACTTGTTTAGTTGAAATTAATTAATTAATTTAAATAAAAAAGAAAAAATTAAGAAATAATAAAATTTATATTAAAAGATATATTAAATGCTTTATTATAAATAAAGGAACTTTATAAATTTAATAATTTAACTAAAGTTTATTTATATATACAAGTTCTTAAGCTTATTAGAATCTTTTTTCTTTAAGTATAAAAGTTTAGATTATATCCTTTAATTTATATTAATTTTTCTAAGAGGTATTAAAAGACTTTAAATCCCAAATTTTCTATTTTTTTTTGTTTTTAATTTGATGTTAAAGAGAAATTTAGGTCTTTGTTACACTAATCTAGAATGCTTTTGTTGTTGCCTTTTATTAAATTAATTTTAATTTTAATCCGCTTGATCGAAGCCTCCAAAAATTCTCTATCAGACACTTATGGTTATATAAGGTAAACTACTTATATTAATTATTTTTCCTTAATAAACTTATTAAATTTGCTTTTAACCTTTTTCTGATTTTACTTGATACTAATTGTGATTTTAAAGGCTTATTTATCTCTGAAGCATCTATATTAAAACAACCTACTAAAAGATTTTATTTATCCCCTTTAGCTTGTAAGGGCACTTAAATAATAATACTTATTAAATGTTTTACAATAAATTGTATTAAAAATCTTCTTAAAGTACCACAGAGATTAAATTTATAAGTGCTTATCCTCGATAAATTATCTCTAAAAATAGCTAAGCTTGACATAAAAGGATTTTTATTAAAAGTTTGATTATTTGTCTTGTATTAATAGAGTAACTAATTGAATCTCAATAGTAATAATAGTTGAAAGTTGGTTTATTGTTCTTTTATAAGCTTATTATAAAATTTCATAAGATACTCAATAGACTCTATTTTATTTTAATACCCCTCTATCTTAATTCAAAGTTCAAGTTATACTTCTTTACTTTTAATCTATATTTTAAATACTTTTGCATAAGTAATTCTCATGATAACCTTATTATTATAGTTAGATCTTTTAATTCAAAAGAAAGTCTTAAAACCTATCACTTCCTTCTTCAGGAAAAACAAATAATTGAAATAGCAAATACAAGTATATAGCTATCCTTTTCTATTTAGCTTTTGACTTATAATTCCCTTCTTTACATTTCGATAAAAGAATACTTTCATTCAAGAGTCTTTTAATTCCTTGGTAGTTATTTTAGCAACTGAAGTTATGTCAACATTCAGGTTAAAAATCATAAGCACATATATAGCTGAATTTATATCAGACCTTGTTCTACAGTTAATAATAAAAAAACCTAATTTATTAAATAAATCAAATACCAAGGAATTAATATACTTAAATCATGAAAAATCATAGGAAAATTCTAGTTTCTTAGTACTTTAATAGTCTATCATCATAATTTCATAATACACAGGATTTTAAAGTATTTAAGTAAAGTCAATTTTAGAACTGCTTTAAATGAGAAAATAAAATTGAAATAAAAGCTTAAATTGATAACTGTGACTGATAAATAAAAACTACTTTTTCTTAAAACATTTAGTTGGTATACTCAATATAAGCTTATATATCATTAAATTAATAAAAAAGAGTAATACCAATTAATAAAATTAACAAATCATGCTTTATTTTGTTTTCATTATATAGGAAATAGTATAGTCATTTTATGAAAAATATGAAAATCGAGCCAGCTGAATAATATGGTATCTTTAGAAAAAATTACACCTAAAGAATAAAAATTATAAAGTACTTGAATGTACTAAAAGACTCATCACTCTTAAAGTTATTAAACCTAAATATCTCTTATGGATACTTTATAATGAAGATAGTATGACCAAATTAATTAGAAATCCATGAAATGCTACACTTAAATCCTTAAAGCTCGAAAGAGGATAGATGAAGTTCTTTTAAAAGCTGCATAAATAATAAGCAATGCCCCTTAATCCTGCTTATATTCATAAGAGTTATTTTTACCTAAAACTAAATTAAGAGCAAATTAAATACATTTTTAGATAATTAATACTTATCTAATGCATCCTAAAGAGAAGGTGATGATAAATTTATTAATAGTCCTAACAAAAGGCTATATTTTAGGTTATTTTAGTATAGAATATATTAAGATCTTAAAATTTCTGCTATAATAACTATTTTAAGCATATGATGAACTAAATCAGAATTAAGCATTTCTGAACTTAAAATTAATATTAAAAACACTTAAAGAGCTTAAATTATAAAGTTCTCAGCTAATTTGTTTTACAAGACACTTAAGAATAAGGTTAGAGTGAAGAATATATAGGAGAACTTTTTTAATGATAAATACTTTACATAATCTATCTGTCGTACTTCAAGTAAATAACTTACTACTAGATTTTATGTATTTAGACCATTAAAAGAATTAAGAAAATATAGTCTTCAGAAATGTATATAGAAGGAAAAAATAAATGAGAAACTGAATAAAAGTTTATGTCTAACTAGCAAAATAAGAGTTCATATATTTAGAATTATTTGGAAGGTATAATAGTATAACAATAGTAAATTTCGATGTAGTTTTTAGATTGGATATTGGATCAGTTTAAATAGATTTATATTTAACTTACATTTATATAAAGAACATGATATACAAGGAGTGATATTATAAGTTTAAAGTTTAGATTATAGGCTCATAAAAACAAACAAATGTTTAAATTTTAAAAATATATACTAAGAAATTAACTAGGTAGTTTGAAGACTTTTAGTAAGACTAACTAGAGCTAAAATTAAATTTCTTTCTCACTAATAATTGACTAAAACTTAGTTACAAAGATAGCTAAGAAAGGAAGAATTTTAAGTCATGATATAATTATTTTCAAATTTAATAAAAATTAAAAATATGCATCTTACTCATTTATGCAAAACTAATATCGAGGAAAAGCAACGAAAGAAATTTATTCGCTTAAATTTCATTTTCTTTTAGCTAAGATAGACTTCTTAAATAAGTTTACAATATCTTTTTAAAGGACTTGAATAAATAAATTTTCTCAACTATTTCAATTAAAAAGCTTATTAAATCAGAAAAAAACACCACTAGCATATATTTAAAGCCTTATATGTTTTAGATAGCTATTAATATTATATTCTAAAATATTTAAATTTGAGAATAATAGACTATTACAGCCTGAGTCCTTAATTTAAAAATACATTCCCATAAATTAGAATTTAAATTCTTCTTAGCATTACTAAGAAAATCGCTAATTATATAGAGGATAATTATTTAGTATCTATCTCTTTTTTCGTCTATCTTAATTTTCAAACCTTAACATTTTTTCTAACTGTCGGATTTTCCTTTTTTAGTGTAAAATATAAATAAAAAAAATTGTAGATCATAATATCAGCCAGAGGGCTATATTTTCATTTTATATTATCTTATTAATTCAAATTATAATATAAGCTTAAGCCAAGCTTTCATCTGTATATCTAATTTTTTTGCTATATATGCAGTTTTATAAATTTAGACAATATTCTGGAAACAAAATAATGTAGATTTTTATTTAAAAATAGCTTAGAAAAGTGTTTTTATAGAATTACTTTTATTAAAGATATTAACGCTAACACATATAATACTATAATCAGTTAAGGACTTATTAGCCTTAAATTAGTGTAGATTATATTTGAAGCCTCTTATTATTAAGGAAAATTATGTAAGGGAAAGTCCTCTTTTCATTTACTGCTTTAATCTAGACTTCCAACTTTAGCCTAATATTTTCAAGCTTCTAATATAAATCTCTTTATTTATAATTAATATATCTAAGCCTTTTTGCAGTTAAGCTTATAAATATAGCTTTAATATAACTACAAATTATTAGTTTATCCGTATAAAAGAAAATAGTATTAAAAGCTTATTACTTAGAACTGAAATAGCTAATGATAGCAATTATTTCTTTTATTTAACTAAATTAATGCAAGGTTCTTTTTATCCTTGCTTGAAGCCAGATTTGTGATTAAAAATGAAACCTAAGGTTAAAAATTCATTAGATGGGATATTTTTATCCTCCCTTATCAGTTTTTTAAGCGCTTTATTAAATTTTTCCTAATGATGAAGAAATAAATGCTTCCTTTATAAAAGTATTTTATACCTATTTTAAAATAGTTTGATATAGCAATATGAAGCATTTATCTTAGCCAATTGCTTAGGTTTATAAATATTGCTTATAAAAAATGGAAAATGAAAAAGAAAAAAAATACCAAGAGTTTATAGGCTAATGCATTAAAAATGAACAGTTCTTTTTCTATTACATTATAACTCCCTCTATTTATTACTATCTCTTACATAGCTTGATGTTCTATTCTGGTATTTGATAAATTTTATTGGCTATAGTTCGAATTATTTTATTGGAAGTTATTAGGATTTCCTGGAAGTACTTCAAAAATAGTACGGTGCCTTCCTTAGTATTTTTTTTGTATTTCATGCTTAAAGCTATTAAATGCTCATTTTACGATATTGACTCTACCTGGCTTTCTTTCATTTTAGTACTGCTTATCCCTATGTTCAATAATTTATACCTTAAGAACTTAAAAGTCTCACTCTTTTTCCTTACTCTAGAAATCTTAACTAGCCTAGGACTTTCATTATGGACTGGATTTATTTACTAGCTTAACTAAGAGCATTTCATAACTCTCTTTATAGCCTTCGGAGTTAGCTACTGCACGATAATAAATGACAATTAATTTACAAAAGACCTGTTTGAAAAGCATTTGGTGATATAGAAGCAAGTAAAGACTTTTAAGTTTCTAACAGAATACAGCAACACTGGAATAATCATTTATAGCAGTAACTAGATAATGTACAGCAACAAGCTTATTCAAAAAATGATAGACATCTCTCAATTCTATGACTTTCTTGATAAAGCGGAATTTACTCAGAATAATAAAGAAAGATTTAAAAGTTCTTTAAATTAGTACATCGCTTCTAGGAGCTAAGAGTAGTCTGACTATTTTGTAGTTAAAGTGTAGAAGTTCTGGAATTAATCAGATTATTAGAGGTTGATGTATTTGTAAGTCTAGGCTATTAACACTCTTTGAGATAATGAAGAAGCTGTTATGCTTAATATTAATGATCTAACTGAGACCTATAATGCAGAACGATAAGATCTTTCAAACAAGTATAAAACTCTATTTTTACGAGAGTTTAACCATTAAGTGAGACATCCTGCTACTCTAATAATGAACGCAGCTTAGCAAATCTAAAGCTACTTATAAACTTTTAAAATTAAAGATATCAAAACTGATAACGAGATTAAGGAAGAATCTCTTAAAGATTCCTATAAAGAAAACTATGAAAATAATAAGAAAACGTAAGTTAATCTCTATAACTACTAGAAAAGTCTTACTTTTAGTCTTAATGAAATAGTTAAAATTTAAGATCATGTTAAATAAAGTATAAACTAGAGAAAGGAATCTTTAATGTGAGGAAATTGAGAAAAAATAGCTAGTTAATGTAACCAAAAAGCGGAAATTATAGAATAAGAAACCCAAAACTTAATCAATATGACACTCTCCTTAACTTAGTTCTTATAAGATGAAAAACCCAAGCTGGTATATGATGTCATTAATGTTAAAGACTTGTTCGAAGAAGCCTTTAAAACTATCAAATTTCATATACAAAGCAAGCCTATCAAGTTACTATAATTCAAAAAGTTTGACGTTTCTGAAGAAATTTCAACTGACAAGCAAAAGATTCTGTTCATACTACAAATTCTATTACAGAATTCTTTGAAATATACTAACTAAGGATTCATTTATCTTGGAATATAAAAGTCATAAACTTAAGAAGAAGAAAATGATGATTTCGTAAACTATAAAATCTGAGTAAAAGATAGCGGAATTGGAATAAGCGAAGAAAAATAAAGATGCTTATTTGAATAATTATTTGATAGACAAGAAATAGATTTAGACAAACCTTAAGGAAGTGGAATGGGACTATATATAGCGTAGAAGATAGCATTGCAACTAGGAAATAAAAATATAAAGATAAAATCATAAGTAAACAAGTATAGCAAGTTTATATTTACCGTCAGATCGAAAAATATAAAAAAGTTATGCAGGAGAAAAAATATTTTTATAGTAGTAGAGAAATATAAAAATTAAATAGAAAACTTAAGGAATTAGGAAGTTTCTTACTATTTCCCAAATAAATTCAAATTCATATTAGTCTTAAATGCCTTCTTTTGAAAACTTAAAAAAAGGTTAAATAAATTTAAGCTGCTTGTCAAATTAGTGCTTATGTGAAAAAATTCTAATAGTAGATGACTCAGAAATAATTAGAATGATATTGTCGGAAGTTCTAACTAATAATAATTACACGTTCAAAACAGCAAAAAATGGGTAAGAAGCTTTGAATATTGTTAATTAAAGAGCATTGAATACTTGCTGTAAAGAGTTTCAAGTAATAATAATGGACTGTGAAATGCCAGTTTTAGATGGCTGGAAGGCAACAAAAGCAATAAGATACCTCGGATATCAAGGAGCTATAATAGGATATACAGCTTATTCCTATGAGCAAGATGTTGAAAGATGTATGAAAGCAGGGATGAATAAGGTATTGTTCAAACCTTCCCAAAGTTCTACGATTTTGCAAGAAATAAGAAAATATGAACAGTGACTTCTAATTTTCAATTAATTTCTTTTGCAGACTTTAATTAGTCAAATGGTTTAAATTAAAATAGAAAACTTGCTGATACCGTTGATTATCAAACTATTTTAGGAATTAAAGAACATTTTTATTAGAAATCTTTTTACCTAATCAAATGCTTAACTTAATATCTTAATAATAATATTTTTCCGTTATCCTCATGAATTTATAACTGATTTTCAACTAATAAATAACATAATCAATTTTTTGTTTTTAATCTTGGGTTTCCAGTCTATTTTTCTAAAATTTTGAGGTTTGATCCAAAAGTATGTAATTAAAATATTCTAAGCTCTTGAAGGATTTTCGACCTTTTTCGACCAATCTCCAGATCTCTCCAAAGATAAAATAAAAGTTTAAATGCTCCTATGTTCTCAATTCCTGCCTGCATACATCCAAAAATCTACCAATTCTCAGACATTACTCGTATTCTTTTTTCTTGTAAGATTATCCTAGCTCATCACACAAAGATTTTTTCTTTCTTTCCTTAGTTTCATTTACTGCTATCTTTTCATTTTTTCTTGCTCCTATCTTTGCTATTTTCAATATTCTTATTTGATATTAATAATTTATTTGCATCTTCTTAAAAGATGTTTAGTAATAAGATTTCTTATTTATTCTTATTAAACTTGACTGTCGGGTTATATCTTAATCCATTTTAATAATATCGATTCTTTGTTCTTTTTGATTAGTTTAAATTGCAGTTTTCGTTAATTTTCTTTTATTTAATCTATTTTCGATTAGTTTATTTTGTTCTTATTATTAATTCTAAGGCTAATAGTTCTAGTCCTATGATATATTCTGAAGGCATTTTTTTATCTAACTTAGAACATTAATCTCAATTATATTTCTTCTGTTATTTCTATATTATTCATTAGTATTTTTTTCTTGAGAATTTTAACGTTTTCATGGAGGTTCAACACTTATTTAATAAGCCATTCTTAGCTTTTTTATTATTCAGTAGTGAA
This sequence comes from Loxodes magnus, assembly GCA_946699065.1. Taxonomy (NCBI): domain Eukaryota; phylum Ciliophora; class Karyorelictea; order Loxodida; family Loxodidae; genus Loxodes; species Loxodes magnus. The sequence continues at coordinate 75,557 of CAMPDV010002049.1, read as the reverse complement.
TTCAGAGATTTCAGAGTGAATAATGTTCTCAACCTATTTCCTAGGTTTCTCTTAAGAAGTTGAGACTCCTGCTTAGTGTGATGTCTTTTTGATACCCTTTTTTAACTCTAACTGAAATATGATGCTTTTAGATCCTTTTTTGGAACTCTAAGAAAACTCTTACAAGTCTTCTTCCATATTCTATTTATACAAGAGTATATAAGAAACAACTCTTCCTGCTAAATTTTAAATAAATATGATTATAGAGCGCGTAGCACCTTGTTGGCTTGCATCTCTTTCAATATTAATATTTAATATTAGAAAAAATTGTTCTCACACTTCTTGCTAAAATTCAAGCTGTCCAATGAGTCACATCAACTTCTCCAAATGGTGAATCTGCTTATTAAAGCTTATCCTTGAGGCTTGAATTAAAAGTTCCAGTCTTCTTGGATAAGCTCCAAATAAGAATTAGTAATTAATTCATTAGAATACCCTTCAGTAAAACTTTCATACTTCTAGAGAGAACCCTCTGGGTAAGTTAGGCATGTCTCAACTGAGCTTATCCACCCTTTCCTGTGGGGACATCTAGTGCGAGATTACTAGCAATGCAGTATACACTGCACCAGATTACCTACTAGTTCTCTGACCGCAGCCGATATCCATTTTATATTATTATATAATAATATACTTAATCCTAATGACAAATTTTATGCTTTTTTATTGCAAAAAATACGTATTCAATGAGTAGTTAATAAAGAGAGCAAACATTAAAATAATATACTTTCTATTTTTTCAAATTATATGCATTTTATTCTAGTAATTTTAAGCTAAGTACTTATATCTTTATTGCTTTTATTTTATTGTCAGAATGAATTAGAATAAAATGAGGTAAATAATTTTAGTTAAAGAAGATTTAGTATAATTCTTTATTAAAAGGTAGGGTTAGAATTATAGAGCTAGATATATTTACACTATTTTTAAAGAAGCAAGATTAAGCATACCAATAAGCATAGAAGTGCTAAAATTTCGTTTTTATAACTAACAATTACCAAGCCCTATGACCAGGAGTAAATAACTGATTTTTATCAACTTGGAAAAAGAAAAAAATTTAAATTATTAAAGTACTTAAAGAGATTTTTTACAGCTAATAAAGAATTAAATCAGTATACAAGTAAACTTAAATAATGCATAACTTCTATTTATCTTATGTATTTAATCTGCTTATGTTTTAAAATCTAAATAATTTATTTGTAGCTTTATGAATCTATAAATAGATATGAATACAACAATTGTAAACTATTATGGTTAACAATAAATTAATAAGCTTATAAGATATGATTAAGCTATCTGCTCTATTATATAATTATTATATTTCTAAATCTAAAGAAATCTTAATTACAGTTGTATTAAATCAAATAAAAGCAATATTAAGCTGATATAGCTATCTTTAAGTTTAAAGTTATAAGTTTGAAAACTAAAAATAAGACTTGGAAATTGTAAAACTTAATTTTACTAAAGCAAGTATAATTAAATGAGATGCTATCAGTCTTAACTTTATAATCCATATAAAAAGTTAAAAATAAGAACAAAAAATTATTCTTTTTTTTTCTTTCTCAGCTTTTGTAGAAAAAGCTTAAAAGGCTATAATTTGTTTTTGAAGGTTGCTTATCTTAATATATTCTTATAATTTGTGTTCTTTACTTCTAAGAGGACATAGCTAAGTTTTTTTTAACATAATAAAGAAATTTTAAAGTTTTGACGCTTATAAATCTTCAATAATTAGTTTCTTTCAAATTGTCTGAAAGATAAAGATAATCTAAGTAAAAAATTTAATGCAACTTTAGCAATAATTTATGACTGTACCTAGAATTTCTAACTTAAAATTTTGGAAGAATGAAACATGAAAGATTTAGTTAATTGGTGACTCTAAAATGGAATTTGCTTTAAAGTTCCAAAACTATATAGAATTCCGTTGCTTTTTATGAACTTCTGAAAAACCAATTTAAAAGGATTTAAATTCTTATTATTCAGATCTACTTTTTTCCCTATAATAAAGCTTAAACTATATTGCTGTTCATAAAGAAAATCACATTTGAATAGCTCTAAACTTAAAATTATTTGCAATGAAATTGTAAAAATTTCCATTTATGATTCATTATCAATTCGTATTCAACTATAAGAGACTAAAGTTTCCATAAATAAAAATTGCATTAAGTATTAGATAAATTAAAATGAAACTAGTAATGCTTAAAATTTCTTCAAAGGTACATTTATTTTGGATTAAGTGAAATCAATTTAATTCTTATATTCGAATACCTTTCATTATATAGCTATGATTTAAGAAAGTCATCAATATCTTAAGACAATTGATTTGTCCTTTACTTTAGTATAATACTTAAAATTGTATTAAATTAATTAAAATCTAACTAAAGAAATTGATTTAAGCAAATCAAAATTCCAAATTGCCTTTAAATCTTCATAATAAAGAATCACCTTAATTATGCTTTTTTATTGCATAGAAATTTACAACATTTTAAAGTTTTGAATCAGACGAAAATTTTACAATTTAAATGGCCTTCTCTTTGAATAAGTAAAAATTAAAATAATAGACAGCAACATTTATTATTCTATCCTTAAAAGAATTTAATATTGCACTTACCAACAAATTCATCTAAATTTGGTTAAATTAGATGCTTATCGTTTATTTAGGCAAACAAACTTTGAATTTCTATTTATTTGGCTTAAAAATCTAATCTCAAATTATTTATTTTCTTTGTAAATTTCCCAAATCACTATTAATACGAGCAACATTCAAGTAAGTCTATTTAAAACTCATCTATAATCCAAACTCATTTTACGCTTTTAGATGTTTTCATAAATTATGTAATGGGATATTAATTTTATGATCTCATAAATTTCTAATTATTAATGTTAATAACTTATTTGCTAGCTTTAATAATATAAAGCCAGGCCAAGAGTTTAAAGGTATTTATATAAATTAGTTTTAGTTCTATTTTATTTTAGTATAATTATTAATACAAGTTTTAGCTTATAATTTAGTAAATATAATAGTATATGATTTAATGGTTCTATTTTATTTATTAGACAACACATGTATAAAGTTAATAGCCAAGACAAATTTGGATTAACCAACATGAATCTAGATTTTAATAGATGTTTAAACCAAAAAGTTTTGTATTAATATATTTTTAATTATTTGAGTATTTTTGCTAAAAGGTTTGCAACATTATTATGGTATTTTGCTCATAAACTTATTTATATAGTTGACTCTTTATGATTTTAAGATGAGATAATAATTAAACTATTTATGTAATTGACTCTTCTGTAATCATAAGAGTTGCTTTATCTTAGTTTTGCTAAAAATTTATTAAAGATTTTAGCTATTATATAGGGACAAATAAGCCTAGTATAACCTAAGCAAATATTGAGTTTTAAAAGCTTAAAGTTTGGATATATTAAAGTTTTAACTAAAAGGTATAAGTATTACCATTTAAGAAATAAAGATAGCTAAAAATAATAATGGAAAGCTTTAGTTTGATTTAAAATTAATTTAAGTTGTATATTGTAGTTACCTTAATCAAGTATTTGAGATAAAGATTTATTAAAGCTACTAATTATTACTGCTTCATCATCAAAAGTTTATTTATATTTCCTTTATCTTATTCTTTTGATTAATAATTATTTCTTTTTATTTGATTTTTTCATTTTAATCTGCTTTTTTCTAGATTTAGAAAGCTTAGCAATCCAAACTTTATTTATAGATTTTGTAAATAATTTTAACTAATTTATTCTTCGTCATAATGGATTACTTACATATTTCTTTATTGCTATTAGTATTTAATTAATAAAAATTTAAAAATAGTTATGAGTATGGATATAACTTAAATTTTTCATAGCATTAAGTCTTTAATTTCCTTTAGAAATTAAAAGAAATTTAATTGTCTTATTACATTATAGTTTATAGATGATGCTTTTATTCATTAAGTATTACTATATTTGATTTGAAATAAAGTAGCTTATGATAGTTTAATTGTATAACTAATATTTGGGAATGTATATAACAGTATATGCAAATTATTTATTACATTCTATTAAATAGTAGTTATATCTAATTTCTAAGTCTTTTAATTATTTTATTCCTTTTTTTTGCTTTTCAGTATGAAATTTTCTACTGAGTTTGTCTTTTTTAATTCTATTTGCTTTTTATAAATAATTCTTGCTTCTACGTTGACAAATTGGCCTATTATTTTCTCTTGATTGACTGAAGTTATTTTAAAATTTATTAACTTAGGTTTATTTTAAGTATTTACTATATGTAGCTTATAAAATATCTAATTAATATAAATTAAAATAATTATAGTATTAAAGAACCAGAAAAAGAGTATATTTCAATAATTGAAGGATTAAATTAAGTATTATCATATTAAAATATCGAAAATATTATCTAAAATACAAGCTGCCAGGTATAGGATTAACACTCATCTCTATAAATAATCTTTGCTAAGTAAGTTTAAGTTAAATTTATATAAAAGGAAAGAATAATCTTTTGAAATAATAATTAATTATAGTGAATGCATCTTTATTAGGTTCATTCACTTTTTGTAGTTTAAATTTATCTTATTCTTTTTCCAGTCTTCTAAATCACTTTCCTAAATAAGCAATCTACGTGCTTATATAATCCTTTTTATAGATATCTATCTTCAGTAAAGTTTCCTATCTAACATCTATTAATTCCTTTTTTATTGTGAAAACGTTATATCCATCAAATTCCACTCCCTCCATAATTTCCTTTTTGGACGAAGCTTTTGCATGAAACTTTCCCTTTTATATAATAGCATCATTATGAGTAAAATAAGCCTATTTGAATGCTATTTTAAAAACAATTTTTGAAACTTTCCATGATATTCATTTTAAAAGTTAAATTGGAATGATAATAAAATAAAACATTCTTTAAAGCTTTTAATAAATAATATAATAATCAACTCAAATTTAATAGTTTCATTGTACTAACTTAAAATTATTTCTACATTAGTTAATTAGCTTAATTAACTACCATTAAAACTGCTTGTATGATTATTAATAAATTATACTAGCCTTTCAATTTTTTAAGCTATCAAAGTCTATTAAATTTTAAATTATTTCCCTTTTATAAGATCTTATAAAAGCTTATAATCTTTGTGCTTATTACTCCTTTATAGTCAAAGCAGTATAAATAATTGTATAGCGCTTTTAGTATAAAATTCTAGTTGGTTCAAATTATTTTTTATATGATATTACATTTATTTTCTCTGTTTATTGAATAAAAGTTCATTTATACATTTATATTTTCTACTTATTCTAAAACTTTCAAAAGTTAATAAAAATAAATAAATAGGCTTTTTAAAACAAGCCCCAAAAAAGTTAGCTTTTACAAGAGTATATCAATTTATCTTTATAAGTAAGGGATTTATAATAAAGTTGAGATTTTACTTTAATTCTAATATTTTGTGACTCTAATTATTTTATATTCTTTATCATAAAATAATCATAAAAGAGGTTGGTTAAACATTTTTTTAAGTGCGAGTAAGCATTTCTTTTAAATAATAATAAGTTATAGTGCTATAGTCAGTTTTCAAAAGTTAAAGAAAACTTTACTTTTAATTAACTTTTAATTGTCAAAAATTTATACTTCATAGGCGTAAAATTATTTTTAAAATTAGCTAGAAGGATATTAAGAAGTGTAAAGGTATAATAAAGATAAATTTATAGATGCTGTCTTGAAAGCAATATTTGTTTATTAAACAGAGGCTTATTTAAAAGGAGAATATTATAAATAATAACCAATTGAAATAAGTAGTAATTTGATTAAAGCTTTGTTTGAAATGTATGTTTAATTTAAATCTAGAGTCGAAAAGCGAGAAATAACTGAATAGTTCTCTAAACCTAAACCTTAGCATCATTTTATTAATATTTTTTCTAAATTAATATCTTAGAATATTTTTAAATTAATAATGATTATTCATACACACACACCTATTTTCATATTCTACTATAAACTTATTCATTCATATTTAATCTTATCCTACAATTATAGATTTAGATATTTATTAAATTCAGGCATTTTATTCATATAGTCTACTTAAAAATAGAAATATATTTAAAATCAAATAAAGGAAATTATATATATAATTTTTAAAAAGTAGGAGTGTAAATATATTAATAAGTGCTAAGGACTATCTAAAAAGATAGCTAGTTAGAATTTTTTATTTAACTTTAACGAGGTATATGTTCATATTAAATCCAAATTTAGTTGCTTACTTATATAAAGTGATCTGATTTATAACAATAAGTATAAAATTATATTTAACTAAAATGATTTATTATAGAATTATATTTTGTAGAGATTATTAATAATCAATTAAGAGTAGCTTATGAAAGATTCATTCAAATTATTATTTATTTTAGCTTTATTATTTGATTTCTTGACTTAAAATGTACTTTTCTATTTCTCGTATGATTGCTGAAGATTGAGTAGGTTTGAATAATACGTTATTCATGCCTGCTTTCAAGCATCTTTCAACATCTTGTTCATATGCATAAGCTGTATGTCCAATTATTGCGCCTTTATAGCCTAACTTTCTTATGATTTTTGTAGCTTTCCAACCATCTAAGACTGGCATTTCACAATCCATTATTATTACTTTGAATTCTAGACAACATTTACTTGCTCTTCTTTAGTTAACTTATTTCAAAGCTTCTTGCCCATTTACTGATGCTATATACGAGTAGCCTTTACTTTCTAATATTTCTTAGAGGATCATTCTTATTATTTCTGAATCATCTACTATTAATACTTATTAGCACGTGCATATATGTTTTTTAAGGCTTTTTGGAGTTTCCTACTTTAAAAATTAGTCGAAATTTGAATTTTTTAAATTTCTTTGACAAATTTTTACTTAAGGAGATGTAATTAAACATGAATGCGTTTTAGAAAGTTGTTCAATTTTTCTGTCCCTTTTTTATTATTATAGTATTTACTCTTATTCTACATCTTAAATGTTTTTTGATCTGATATTAAATGAAAATTTGCTATACTTACCCGGTTCAGATTTTATTTTTATATTTTAATTTCCTAGTAGATAAGCTATCTTTTATGCTATATATAATCCCATTCCACTTCCTTATGGCTTGTCTAAATCGAATTCTTGTCTATCAAATAAGTGTTCAAACAAGCATTTCTTTTTTTCCTCGCTAATTCCTATTCCATTATCTTTTACTCAGATTTTATAATTTACGAACTCTTCGCTTTCTTCGTCTTGAATTTTGGACTATTATATTCCGAGGCAAATAGCTCCTTAGTTAGTATACTTCAAAGCATTTTATAAAAATATTTATAAAATGAAGATTAGTTTTTGTTTATCGGTGGAAATATCTTCAGAAACGTCAGACTTTATGATTTTCATTAGCTTGATATCTTTACTTTGAATGTGAAATTATATAATGTTAAATGCTTCTTCGAATAAGCTTTTGACATTAATAATTTCATATACTAATTTAGGATTCTCAACTTGTAAAAATTAAGTCATTGAGAGTGTCGTATTTATCAAATTTTAAGTTTCTTAGTCTATGATTTATGCTTTTTAGCTACATCATGAAGCTAATTTTTAGTTACCTTCAAATTTATTAAAGCTTTCTATAAAAGTTTTACAAGTAAATAGATAGTTTTATGAGTTGCTACTGTGGAAAAGAGTTTAATTTTCATTACTAAGATAATTTTAACTTCCTTTTTCAGAATTTATTTCTTCATTTTATGGAAATATTCTGGAATTCTGCTGAGAAATTTTGTTATCAGAAGTTTTATTTATGTATATTGTCATACAATTTTAGATTTGTTGGGCAATATTCATGATTAAAGTAGCAGGATGTCTTACTTAATGATTAAACTCTCTTAAAAACAAAGTCTTATATCTTATTGACATATTTTGTCTTTCATCGTTATAAGAATCAGTTAAATTACTAATATTTAGCATCACTGCCTCCTATTTGTCTCAGATGGTATTTATTGCCTATATTTGGAAATACTTAATTTTTTTCGAGTCTAATTCGTTCCAAAATTGCTATACCTTAACTACGAAATTTTTGGACTATTCATGACTTCTAGATGTGATATATTAGTCTAAAGACTTCTTAAATTTAGCTTATTTACTTTAGGTAAGTTCTGCTCTTTCTAGGAAGGCGCAAAATTATTGGATGTCAATCATTTTTCCTAGAAGCTTGTTGCTGTACATAATTTGGTTATTGCTGAATATGATAATTCCAGTACTGCAGTTATTAGTTAGGAATTTTAAGGTTTTAACTTATTTCTAAATTAGTAAGTGCTTTTCAAAGAAGTCTCTCATAATATTCTAGTTACTAATTATAGTGCAGTAACAAAATCCAAAAGCAAAGAAGAGACTCACCAAATGTTCTTTATTAAGTTTATAAATAAACCCAGTTCAAACAGAAAGGATAAGACTTGCTAAGATTTGAAAGGTCAGGAGGATAAGTGAAAGCTTCTAATTCTTTAGGTAGAAATTATTAAACATTGGAACTAGTAGCACGTAAATAAAAGAAAATCAAGTATCTCCTTCATTTTAGAGCGATAATTTAAAATTTTTTATCATGAAGTATGTAAAGAGAACAATCGCAGGAACTTTACTGTTCTAAAAATACTTTCACGAGTTTCTTATAATTTCCATAATCAAAACTCGTACAAGAGACAGCAAAACTTATTCAAAATCTGAATAAAAAATTAAGCTTTAAAAAAGATTAAAGTAAACAGCAGGAGTTATTACATAAGAAAGCAAAGTTTACTCGCTTTAAATGCATTGTTCTATAAATTTGAGATATTGCTTTTCCTTAGGCTATTCCATTTATATCTAAATTAAATTATAAACATAACTGAATAATTTCATTAAATACCTATATAAATTGTATTAATAAGTCTAAATTATTAATACTATTAATAAACTTACCTTTAATTATTTCGTAGCTCATACTTATGAAATTGTTTCAGAAGATAATAAAATTTTAGAATAAAAGAGTTTAAAAGCGTAAAGAGTAAAGATATTTTATTAAATTTAAAATAGATAAAAATATATTAAATCAAAGCTAGTTTACGTAATAACGCTTAAGCATAACCTTCACATTTATTTCATCGAAAGAAAATAAAATAGTTATTAAGCTGAAAGTTTTAAAATATCTCTTTAAAGAATTAAGGTAAGTGTATTAATAAGATTATAAAAAGAAACTTTATGAGCTACAAATAGCTTAAATGATGTTTAAAATTGTAATTAAATATAATATTTTAGTTAAATATAAATTATAAAATGAATAACTATAATTAAAAATGCTAATAGTCCCTGATTTATATTTTTTAGTTATAAATAAATTTGATTATAGAGCGCGAAGCACTCTCGTTGGTGCGCAGCTCTTAAAAAAAAATGTTTCATACTGAAAAGAATGTTTGTTACTGATAAAATTATCAGATACTGGTAGACATTGTTCAATACTGGTATAATTATTCAGTACTGATAAAAATGTTCAATACTGATATAATTTTAGAATACTCGTAATCTTTAATACTTTTTGAGGTCCAAGGACATGGCAGGATTGTGTCTCATTGCATCACCAAAGCAGAGGACGACATGTGTCAATTATGGGTACTTAAATTCCCCATCTCTGATGAAGCTCGCAATATTATTTCTTTTTAGTTCCAGAATTAAAAATAAACGAAGCCAAGCCAGTGTCGAAGGTCTAAGAACCTTATGTCTCGAGGTCAAACTAAAGCAGAGGAAGACATAAAGTTGATTATGGGTACTTAACTTCCCCAACCTCTGATGAAGATGACCTTGTTGTTCACCTTCGAACAACTATGACGGTTTTAAAAAAATGAATAATAATAGTAATATAAAAGTATCATGCTAATATGAAATATTTAGATTGTAGCTATTAAATTAAAAAAAACTAGTGTATGAGAAATTATTTTTACGTGAGCAGCGTGCAAATAAAAATAATGAAATACGTATAAATAACTTTTAGATTCTTTATAAGATTAATTGCTAAATATCATAGTTATTAGTTATAAAAGCTAAAACTTAAATAAAAATGCTTTACTTTTCTAAATTGCTATTTTAAATTTGAAAGAAAGGTTTAAGTTAAATATTTATAAATTAGTACTAAACTAATTTGAAAAATTAAAGAAAGCAAAAAAAACTAAATTTGAGATAATTTTCAAGTTTCTAGACTTAAATTAAATTAAAAATGATATAAAAGTGTTTATGTGATTATTAATAGTAACTTAGGATTTTTCTATAATAAGGTCATTAAAATAAATATTTCATCGTCTTTAAAATCTAATTTATATTTTTAGATCTATGAGCAAATTTTAAAGCAGGCAATGCAAATATAAAATTTTTAAAGCAAGTCACATAATTAATTGTATTATTACAATAAATTATCTTAACTTTTTATCATATATGAGATTTTCTTTAAAGTTTCTCATAAATGAAACAATAAATTTTATTTAAATTTTAGCTAAAGAAGTTTTAGATTTTAATTATAAGTTGGTTTTATAACTAAGCCTATAGGATTTCACTCTTAATTACTTAAAAATAAATAAACTTAAGGATATATAATTTAAATGATCTACTTCTTGTCTAGCAATATAAAATATTTTAATTTAGAAGGCTTGGACAGATATGATTTATCCCTTTTTTAAATAACTTCTATATTTTTTAATTTTTATTTAGTTTCATTTTTAACAAAACAAAAACATAACAAATAAGCATAAAATGAATTACCACTAATCTACTATAATTAAAGGTTTTAGTTAATAACACTTTTCCTCAAGATCGTAGTTATGATAGCTTTGTAATAAATAATCAGCTTTATACTTAAAATATAGATAAAATAATTTTCCTTTTTAGTTAGTTTAAATACTTAAAGCTATCAATTTAATTTATACCAGTCTTAATTTTTTCTTCTGGATTATATTTATCTCTGTTATCTTTCTTTAAGATTATATTAAAACTAATTTTTTAGTTGGAATTAAGAAAATATTCTTAGATTTAACTATTATCCTAGAGTCTTACCTAAACATCACTTAAGCTTTCACTTAACTATTTAAACCAGCTTCATATCAAACTTCTATAAATTTATTCTTACTGATTTATTTATCATCTCTGAACAATCCTTAGCAACTAATCTTAATCGCAATTATTTAGAATTAATGAAATTACCTTATACTTTAAATATGCATTATATATAAATTTTAACGTTTGTAATAATTAGCTTAACTTAATACATATTGTAAGTTTAACTATAGAGTCATTTATTGATGAATGCAGATAGGAAGAATTAGTAAAATAATCCCTTATAAATTTTATTTTCCAAGTAAATCAAATTTACAGTAATTTAAAGAGCTTAATAAAATCACTAAGCTAGGATACACTAAAGCTTTTTAGCTTGTGACTCTTTCAGAAATATGAAATGATTTAATTATAGTAATAAATATAAAATTTAAAAAAGCTTTACTAATAAATTAGTTTTATTTGTCTATTTAGATGCATAACCATAAGCAATCACAAAATACTAAATATTAAAATAAAAAGTTATAATTATCTGATAATGAAGTTAAAAATAGTTGACAATGTCTAAATTATTTAATTTGGCTCTAAATAAGTTTGCATTAATTAGAATAATCTAATTTTATGAATATCGATACATTTATATCACAATCAAATTTAAATATTTTAGATAAATGGTTTATTAGGAAAGTATATTTGATATTTTAATTTATAAAAAGAGATTTTAATTAGTGTATTTTAACTTTTATTAATAGAGAGAGTTATTTAATGTAAATTATCTTAATAAAACCTTTATTTAATAATTAATCTCTTAGTCAATCTTTAACTTTTAAGCCAATGTGCTTGATCGTTATATCTTTCTTTTACTTAGAATTTTCTTTATAAAAACTGTGAGATATACATTAGGATCTGATAATTAGTATATAAGATTTAATAAGGAAATTAATAGAAATTAACTTTAGAAAGTTGAATAATTAATTTTTAAGCTTAATATTTGCAAATAAGGTATAGCAAATAGTAGAATTACCACTAAAGACATATAAACTTAGATTATTTATTAAGTATCTTTTTTATTAATTAAATATAGTTGCTATTCATTTATTCTTCTTTAAAACCAAAATATTAGAGTTGCCTTTTTATTTTTTTAATATGCTATATACTTTAGTTCTTTTTCTTTATTTTAAGTATAATAAGAGGAAAAATTAAATTAATAGCCTTAACCCTTAAATTAGTTTTAAACTCCAAATATGAAAATATAAAGAATTATTTTATTTTAAATAAATATTATTAGTAAGGAAAGGCTGAAGTGAGAGTATGCAAGTTATGTAATTTAATTAAGAATTTTGCTATAGAAATAATACCTGTACTAGTTAATAAAGCTAATACTTTTAAATTTTGCTGTAGTTTTAATTAGAAAATTTAGCAAAAATAAATAATTATTACTATATAAGCAAAGAGCTTTGTAGTTTTGAAAGAACAGTAAGGAATATTTTTGGATGTGCAAATTAAAAATAAAGAAGTGGAATTCACAAATAGTTAGTAAAAGAATATAATATAATAGAACTAAAACTTTAAATGAAGTACAGTTTAGACTATTTCCTCACATAATGAGGGCTATGTCTAGAATAATCTTAAAATAAGCTAAATTTAACATCTAACCATTCTATTTAATCTCTTTATTCATGTTTCAGGTAAATAGAATTATTTATATTTTAATTGTTTATAATATAAATTTAGCTTTAATATATTTCATATAAAGCATCATATAGAAGTCATTACTAAACAGTTCTGATATAAATAGATGAGTATGTTTAAGTTGATATTATTGTAATTAAATAGCTAGCATCATTAACTTTATCAAATAAAAGATAAGACAGATGTAAATTACTTATAAGCACTTTTATTAATACTAAATCATAAATATACTAATTGATAGCTTCTAATCTCATTCATTTCACATCAGATAGACTCTTATATATTATATGCATTTTCAATTTTAAAGATTAAAGAGTCTACAATTAAAATAACTAAATTTAATTTATTAGCACTTTTATTGGAAATATTTTAAATAATTTACAACTCTTATAAAAGATCAGTCTAAGCCAGAAACTTAAAAAGTAAGTTTACCCATCAAAGAAGGCATAAGATTATATACTAAATCTATTGATAAAAAGAATAGAAATATATGCTTATTACACATTTAGATATCCTTAGTATAACAATAAGAATAATTTTATACTTAAAAGGTGCGAAATGAGATAGCCATCTAATTAAAAAATGTAAGTAAGTAGTTAGCAACTTAGATATTATGCATATCATCTGCTTTTTAATAATTAGTTAATACTTAAATAGATTATTTACTTATTTGGTATTTTTTAATTTATACAACCAATTTTTAAAATCTATTATTATATTTTAGTTATTTATCATATCATTTAGATTTTAGCAAAAGGAGTTAGATTATAAACAAGCTAAGAAATCAAAATTAAGAGGCACTATGAAAATACGCAATTTTTAGTTTATTTAGACTCTTCTCACTAGTTTATATTAATATATTTCAAATTATTTCTAAGAAGCTTATTTAAATTAACATTCCATCTATTTTTCTATTATCATATCTAAAAAGTTATCAATAAGTTAAAGAATAAACAAGGTTTAAAAAATAAAATTTGCTAAACTAGATTAAAAATATAGCTATTTATCTATTAGTCAACTTTTATAAATTAGGAGTTAAGCAATTTTATTTATCTACTGATGCAAGAATAAAAGAGTATAAGATAGAAATTAAAATTATAGAGGATCTTAAAGTTATTGCTATAGCAGTATTAATTAGCTTGTGCTAGATTAAAAATATTTAGAACAATTCTAAGAGATTAAAATTTTCTAAGCGATGAATTAAAAAAAATGTTAAAAAGGTATAATCAATTAGATAAACATCACCTAGAATTTTAAACTTACATGAAGATTAATTTTTAGTAATAAGATGAAAAAAGACAAATATATCATAAGATATTAAAGAGATAGTAAAAGATTATAATTAAAGAGTGAAAGCCTAATCTTTAAAATAATAAATAGTAAATTAAATATGACTTAAAGTTTACATCTAATTACATTTTTAATTTATTTAGTAGAAAATCATGAAAGCGTTACAAGTTATCTATTTGTTTTTTCTTTTAATTTAGCTAATTATATTTATAACTATTAATGAGATGTTTAAGTTTAAGTTATAATAAAAGAAGAAATAATAGCATAAGTATTAACTTGCTAGGAATAAATGAAGCAGAATAATTATCTATGGATAAGTATTTATTTTAGGATTAGCTGCTTTTAATTTATACATGATAATAATCTTTTAAATAATTGTATATTAATAGTCCTATTTAAAATTGCTAGCATAAAGGAAAAAGAGAAGATAATCAATTATAAAACTTTTAACTTTTACCTTTAAAATTTCAATCCAAAAGTATATTAGGTTAAAAGACTTAAGTTAAAGTATTACTATTTAGATTTAGTTAAATTAAAATAAATACTCTTAGTAAATTTATGAATATACCTTTAAATTAGGTTGTATGCTCTAATTAAAAAATAGTAAATTGATAAAATTGATGAAAAGTAAAGGATGTAAAATGTTTATAATAATCATTTTATAAATTAAGATTTAGAGAAAGTTAGATGAAATTTTGAAGCTTTTTCAAAGTTATATTCGTCTTTGCTTTGATCTATATTATTAAATTCATGTATCCTACTTGACTTTTAGTCAGCTAGAAGCTAACTTTCATCAATTAATTTAGAGATACTTTTATCTTCTAATTTGCTTAATCTTTCTATAACTGCAGTAAATTGCTTACCATCATCAAATGTTTTTTCGTTTTTTAAAGGTGATTAAATTACTTAGGTATTAGTAGCGCAAGTTTACATCTTACTTTTTATATTTTCAATTAACTCATTAGCTTCCAAATTTGTCTCTACATCTAAACAAACTTGTGAACCTTTGATACTTATAAGGATGAAGTTTTGTTTAAGCTTCTTTAAGATAGACTACTAAGATTTATATAGTTATAGATCAGTTTCCTTTGAACTTTCAATATTGGCTATGAGTTATTTCCTTGATATTGAAATTCTGTGATTTTAAGTTTTCACATGGTTGATCAGCAAATTAGGATTAGCTCTTAACTTGAAAGCGAATCTGAATAAGTTCTATAAGTCAGGCTTAATTTACTTTAGCAATGTTTTGTATCTATACATCCTTATGACTCCTATTAGGCTAATTAATGCTATACCTAATACTAAGACTATCTATAGTACTAATATTTCCTCTGCTTTAATTGCTAAAGCTATTACAGCTGCAACGTAGGAAATAAGTAACGAAGCTATAAACTGAATCCAGTTGAATTTGGAATAAGTTAAAGGGTTTTTGAGTAAAATAAGTAAGGCATGAAAGAGAAAGACGACAGAGAAAGTGATAGCATGCACTAAAGGATAAAACTCTTTTAATATTTGATTAATTATTGCTGCTGAAATCTATATGCAACTATTTAGTACTATAAACCACGATTGCTGCTTAATATGCAATAACTCACTTTGTAGTTCCTATCAATGTGGGCGTACTAATGTTATTAAAGGGATGTAAAGTGCAAGGACTATACTACCTAATATTATAGTCTAAATGTGTAAGCTTGAAAGGCATTTCTAAGAGCAATCTAAATCTAAGAAACTCTCAGAAATCTCAATTTTATTGTCTAGATTATTATCTCTTCCATATGAGCAATAATAAGCTTTTGAAAGCATAAAAATGATAGGCATCAAAGATACTTCAGTTAAAATAGGAGAAACTTTGCGGGAAAGCTGTCCAATAAGCTTCAAGATAGTTCAATTCTAAAATTTTATTTCAAACTAAAACAAAAAAGCTAAAATCAAGATGATTGTTAAAAAAGCAACTGCTATGCATATAAAATAAAATGACCAAAACACTTATTTTGACATCTTTACGTGAATGAAATTTAAAGAGACTACTTAAACAATAGAAGACTGATTCTCAGTTAATAAATAATTTAAATCTGGACCCATGGAAATATATTAAAGAAAATGAATTCCAAGAGTTACTAAGAATAATTAGTCTTCGTTACTCATTCATTCATCTTTGTCTAATGCTAGAAATTTATTATTCTTCCAAATTTTTAAAGCACATAAAGTACTCAAGAGTGTTAGAAGTAGCATTGAAAAAGATTCTAAAAAGATTCAATTATATCCTTTGTCAAAAATTTGTACTCTTCTCACAGAAAAATCGCATTTTTCATCATAAGTTTCAAACTTATCTTAAGGAGTATTTATTGAGTTATCGTTTCATTTCGTCGTTTCATTTAAAAACGTTCAAACGATAGAGCAAGCTTGGCAATACTCTAAATAAGGAAAGAATTGTAAATTTCAATCAGAGTCATAGACGTTCTTAATGAAATAAAAGTTAAGGTTATCTCTAAAATTCTTGTTTTTTTCGAATTTCACTGTTCCACTGCATCCTGTAAATTTTATATTCCTCATACTAATCCCTAATGACTCAGGATTCATGTAATCTTAACCCTAGTTAATACAACTTTAAACTCCATGAGCTAAAATAAGAGTTTATTCAACATAAAAGCATGGAGATATAGGAATATCTTAGCACTCCAATTAAGCCTCTTTAATTTTTTACCCTTCTTCTCCTATATATTCAATTGGCGCAATTGTAACAGATCCATGGCAAAGGCTTTAAATATTCCTCAAGGTTTTCAAATCCTGAGCAGCATTCTCAATTACATTAGCAGTTCAAAGCATAACTAAATTAGTATCTCCTGGCTTTCATCCAAGATCCATTATCATTGAACTAATGGAATTGATGAAATTAATAGATGGATAAGACAATACTATCTTTATTTCTCTTTCCAATATCTAGCGAGCAAAGAAATCATAGTTAGTTTAATTAAAAGTTTGATATAAAAGAGTAAAGGTAGTTCAGTTTTCATTAAGGATGTGTTAGTTATTTAAAGTGGCTCATTTCTTTATTTAGTTGTGAATTTTTTGATTTGAGGGTTCTATTTGTTCAAAAAACAAACCAAAATGTTTTCATTTATTTCTTGTTAGATATTTGGTATACATATCTTCAAAATGCTATCATGAGATATAATTATCAAATACATTTTTATGCTCGAATCAGTTTTATAATTCTTCTTCCCTGCTTACAAACTGGAAAGGAATGCTTATTTTCATTTCTCTTAAAACATAATAAGCTGGTAATCAACTTACAAAAACGATACTAGCTATATGTGAAACTCCTATGTCAAAATAACCTTCGCTAAAAACTCTAATTGAAGTATTTAAATCATATGACAGTCCTCCATATGAAAAACTATTTAATTTCAGCAAGTAATTACTAAGCAGTTAATTATCCCTATTTATATATTCAACCATACAAGGAATATGTAATGGAGGAATTGTTATAGGATAGTAATCATTTGAACCATCTGGCTCGTTTTTGTTGGTAGAATAAGAAAATTCTATGGAAAATTTATCAGGAGGAGAAGAAGAGCTCGGTCCTGGGAAAATGATATTTTGTTTTTCTATAACTTAATTAACTGAAATTTAGTAAACTTCAACTGGCTATTTATTCTAGATATTATAGGCTGAAAATTCTCAAATTAGTTAGTTATTATTTTCAAATATTTAGCGTGAAAATACTTTGAAAAAACCTACCAAATTACGTTTATCCTCATATTTATTAAACTTATTAATCATATCCAAAAATGAAAAAATTCCTTACACATAATAGCCTGTCAACTCCAAATAGTTAGCAGGGATAAAACTTTTAGGAGTTAGGGCTATCATACCATCGTCTAAGATACCAAGATGAAATGCTGATAAATTTTAAATTTCTTATGTTATTTCTGGTCTTATAAGATTAGAAGACTCCAATCCTATTATTCAAGAATATTAATCTCCAGTCATTTTGAAATACGTAGCAAAGTTTAGGATATAAGCTTGTCAGCAAATGTCTGCCTACATCAAAATGACAGAATTTCCATAAATTCTAATACTTTTTGGAATTTCATTCACTAGTCTATTTCTTATGTATTCGTTTTTACACTGATCTTAATTTAATCCATAATATGAATTTAGAGGGATATTAATAGATGTACTTACTTTTATTTCTTTCTAGTCTAAAACTTCAACAGGTCTAAAGAATCTTTCTTCATACTAGTTAATGAAAGAAATTTTATGGAATTTTAAGATTTTAAATAAGCTTTATAAAGCTTTACCTTCCTATTTGTAACTTGGCATTATTCAATAAATATTTTCATTGTAGAAAGTCTCATCAGATCTATAAGCTACAAAGATTAAGGAATCTTTCTGTACTAAACCTAGTCTTTGAGTATAGAACTTGTTAAAGGTTAAATCCAAAATTAATTTGGCATCTAATTTACTTAATTTATCTTCTCTTTCTTTAGCATCAAAATTCTAATTTTTTAACTGTATTTGTAAGGGAATAAACTTTATTTCATCGGATTTTCTTTCGTAAATTAATTAAGAAATGTACTCAGATAAATAAGGCATAGTATGTGGAGAACTTATGACAAGTAAAATGATAGAGTTAACTTGATAAATTAAAAGTAGCATACACAACTATCACTACATATTATAGATTTTAATTTAATTTTGCTATTTTAATTTAAACCATTCTACATTTCCTTTATTTACCTTCTTTACTAATGTAAATTTAAAAAGGAAGCTTTATTTGATAGAGCAAATATAATTATATATCTTAAAATTGATTTATTTTAATTTCATTACTAGGAAAAAAGGAATAAATAGATCCCTAATTTTGAGTATTTATTTAATTTCCTTGGTTATTTTATTAAATATCTTTTGACTATAATTGAATTATCTTTGATTTAATTAAAATGTATAATTTATAATTAATAAGAGTGAATATCAGTTAAAAACTATAATTATTTAATTTATTTTAGTAATTTAATCTAGATTGTTTACTTAAACTTCTTATATTTATTCATATTTAGAATAATTAAGAATTAGTCAATAAAGTTAAAAATATTTTAATATATTGTGCTAGGTACTTTAGTATTAAAATATTTATTAATAAGTTTATTTATCAAATAATGCTAATTAGTTTTGATATTTTACCATTCTATTCCTTTAATTTATTATTATGCTGCTTTAACTATTTCTTTATTTAGTGTAGGCTTACTTGTTTAATAGTTTTATTAAAGATATACTTTTTGTTAATTCCCTTTTAGCAAAAGAAAGTTTTATTATAATTTTATCCTAATTATAAACAAATAGAGTAAAGTATGAATGATTACTAGAATATAAAGAATATATATATATTATATAAATTATGATAAAATGGCTTCTAAGAAATAACACAATTTTGAACGAAATATTTAAACAGGAAAATTCTCTAAAAAATAAAAAAGCAAATTAATTACAATGAGTGAAAGTGAGAAATATGATTGATATAACGAACATTAGCTACTTGGAAATCCAGAATTAAAAAAACTTCCGTCACAAACTCAAATAGAAATATTATCTAAGCAATTAACAGAGTTTATGTTCAAAAATAGATACCTCACTGATAAAGAGAAAAATTAATAACGTCTTTGCTTGAGAAACAATATTAATGATCATAAGAAATAGAAAACAAACTGGAACAAAGAATTATTTAAATTTAATAATAAATTCAGGTAACCCCATTTTCGTTTTAACAGAATTAATCAGATCCTATGGAAAAGAAAATGAAGCTTCAAATTAAAATAAAAAGTAAACATTAATTTAAAATAACTAGTAAATTTAAATTAAATAAGTGTTACAAGAAAAATAAAAAAATGAAGCCCGGCTTTTTTACCAAATAAAATTAGAAAGGTAAAAATTAATAAGAATCTGAAGAGAAAAAGTAGAAGCAATCAAAACCTAGGAAGAGAATGTCCACACCTCCAAACAAATAAGAAACTCCAGTTGACTAAGATCTTTCAGAAATTAATCTTAGTGAGGATAGAAATAGCATTGAATAACTTACATAATTAGTAAAAATTTTGCTTAATGAGATTAAAAAGCTTAAGGAGTAAAATTAAATATTGATAAAGAATCGTGAAAACGTAGAAGATAAATTATTAAATAAGAAAGAGAAATGAATGCCTATTGAAATATTCAAACTGACTGGTCATAGTAAATATAGTAAATGAAATTAGACTCATAATCATAATTAATTAAATAAACAGAACGTGCATAATAATCAGAACCAATTGCGATATTGGGGCAAAATCAAATTTAAGAATAATTTTAAAACAGTTAGCAAGGTTGTCAAATGGAAATTGAAAAAAGACCAAAAATTTATCAGAATGCAATGAAGAGTAGAAAATGCTATTACTGCAAGAAAAAAGGACACTAATACAAATAGTGTAGAAATTTCTATGTATTCAAGAATGAATTTAATTAGAGAGTTAAGAGACTGAAAGATAGAATTTATATTACTGAGAGAGGATCTATGTATCAAATTAAAGAGACAAGCGCCAAAAGAATAGTAGCAAGGTAGATGGATGAAAGATGGAGAGAGAAGAGAAATACAAGATTTAAGACAAGAAAAAATAGAAATGAAACAATAAAATTTTCTTTTTATTCACCAGATTATTCTGGTTGGAAAGAGGGAAATTGGTGAAAATCCAAGAAAGCTTCTAAACAATTTTATCTATTATTATTATAAGTGTTACAAGAATAATAGTTTAAAAGAAGAATAAAATATTACGTGTGCAATAAATAACACCAATGAAAATACTGTTACTAATTAAGCGAAATCTAAAGAAAGAATAAATAAGGCATTTTTAAAAAACTATTTAGGATATATCCAACATAAAGCGAAAAATTTAGAAAAAAATTCTTTATCTCAAATCTTAATCCTTGGAGAAATAATTAGGAACGCTACATGCAAGATTAAAACTATTCAGAATATTAAAGGATGGTGCACTAATGAAGTGCTATACCGCCTAACTCAGCCTAGTAGGAATTCATGACAAACTAATGGAGACAAGCTAATAGAATAGGTCAGATGACTGACTACTAAGGCTTTAACAAAGCTTTTTAACTTTTTTTTCATAATTATATTTTTAATCTCTAGTGTATGTTAATAGATATAGTAGTTATAATATTTTGATTATCTACTTAAATTATCTTTCTTCTATTTGCGTTTATGATTAAAGCTTAGTTAAAGATTCTATTTTAATTAAAAAGATATTGTTAATTTGCAACTAAGTATGTGTTTCTTAATCTAAATAGCTAATTTTTATTTTATTTTGTTGCTTATTTTCTTTAGTTACCTTTCATATTAAACTTATCAAAGTACTTTAATTTACCATAAGCCTAAATGTGTGATATAAAATATTTTTAGCTAATTATTAGTTTATTTAAAAAAGATAATGAAAATAAGATTAGGATATAAATAAGTTAAATATATAAAATTGATAGTAATAGTTTATTAATGATTGCTAACTAGTATATAAATATCTTAGTAGATTATTAAAATAAATACTCTAAATTATATCTTTAACCATAAAGAAATATAATTAAACTATATTAACTTACTAATATTTCTACTAATGCTCTTTATAATTTATTAGTTTATGCCTCTTATTTATAAGACTTAGAGGAAATACAAGAAATATAATATCAGTATATTAAATTGCTTCATACCCAGATTCTTATTGGCAATAATTTAACTAGTTAAAATAGTGATGACTCTATTAAAGGAGTAGTCAGTTAATGATAATGACTATTATATTGATCTTAAATAAATATGCATTATTATTATATTTTAAGTTTATAAATGATATAATTAGTTTAAATTAAGTAGCTACTAATTTAGTAAGCTTTAATAATTTTATATTTCTAAAAGTAACTAATACATTTAATTAATTATAATAATTAGTTATTCATATGTATATTAATCTTTTTATTATAATTATTAACTACTTAAATTATAAAATTTAGGCTATTATATTTAGTATTTTCTAAGCTATTTATTAATTAAATAAATTTGCTAAATAAAGAAATAAGAAATTAATTTATGATTTAACTTAAATAAAGCCAGTGTAATAATTATAATTTAAATATAGTAATTTATTATTAAGGTTCGTATTAGCATTATTATTATAATAAATATCTATACTTGCTTTATAGTATTTTAAATTAAGCTAAACTATTTACATTTATTTTGCTATTATATTTAAATAAATTTATTCTTCTCATTAACTTATTCTATAAAGCTATAAAATAAATAACTAGTATTTTTAAATATGTTTGGAAAAAATAATTTATAAGGCAATTGATAATTATTAAATAAATCATAAATTTAAAGTAATAGTTTATAGTTATTTAAATTAATTATATTCCTAATATAATCTAGTATTATAAGTATTTTAATTGAAAAACATTTAATTAACTAAATATTTTAATTAATATAGATGATAGAAAGATTTAATTATATTTAAATTGTAAATTTAATTAATTATTGAGAATGATAATATGATTAAATAAAGTATAATTATTTAATTATAACTTAAAATAGTAAATTAGTATAAATTAAATAAAATATAAACATTGTTATTTAAATTAATAAACCTTTCATTATTTATTTTCTAATGTTTTATAATTATAGCAACTAACAATTAAAAATTAAGAAGTGCTTATATTAAAATAATTAAAAGCTAATTTTATTATTTATTTTAATTTAATTATAAGAGATGTTCTAAGTTATGTAAAATATATTATATTATAAAAAGAAATAACCAATATTTTAATTATATTTCTTTATGCTTTAAATATGAATATAAACTTATAAATTTTAACATTTTAGATTCTATTTAAACATATCATATAATAAAAAAGCAAATATTTCGTTCTTAATTTATTTTAATATTAGTTATAACATTTTTTATTACAGAATTTACTCTTCAAAAGGTTCTGAAGTTTAATCTCACTATTATGATATTTATTAATGAAAACAAATAATGCTTAATTTATGCACAGCATTTCTTTAATGATTTAACTTCTTATCTTTAATAATTTAATTTAATTTAAAATTTCTTAAGATTAAAATATAGTATAATTTATATTTTTTATATTTAATGTCTTCAGCTTTTATAAATTAATACTACAAATATTTATAGCTTCTAAAGAAATTTTACTATATAAAAAAGTTAAAATAGTATTATTTATAAACTAAGTTAATAATAAATAGAATTACAATTTTAGTCTCTAGTTTATTTATATATGTAGAATGATATTATAATATAGTCATTTAATATTAATACTATATCATACTAGAATCTAATTTTTTATTTTATTTTTAATTAATTTAGTTTAGTTAAAAAATAGTATAAAATACAATTTAAATTAAAAAGCTTTAGACTAAAAAGAAAATAAAGATATATAATAATTAATATTAATTATAATAATAAAACTAGCAAGTTATATATTTAATGTTAAAATAAGTTGTAGATATAAAGGAACTAGTAATTAAATAATATAAGATATATTTACTATTATTTTATAGTAATTTAATATAATTAGTAATATTAGTTATTTAAATCATCTTTACAGCTAAAATTCATTTATTTATTTTCTAAAGAGCGAAATTATTTTAATTTTATTAACTTCTACAATGTATTTATAACTAAATGAAATAATATAGTCTCAATTATAAATTCTAAAACGAGATTAAGTTATTAAATAATATTAGATTTAATTATTAAGCATAATAAATATTATCAACTCAATCATCGTTTCTTATCCTTAAATATAGAAAAATAATTATGTGAAAAGTTTTAGTTTTGATAAAAATGAAACTTTTAAAAATAGAATTTAAGATAATTAAAAAACTTAGATTATAGAACGCATAGCACCTCACTGGTGCGCAGCTCTTAAAATAAATGTTTCATACTGAAAAGAATGTTTGTTACTGATAAAATTATCAGATGCTGATAGACCTTGTTCAATACTGGTATATATATTCAGTACTGATAAAAATGTTCAATATTGATATAATTTAAGAATACTCGTAATTTTTAATACTTGTTGGAGGTCCAAGGACGTGGCAGGGGTGTGTCTCATTGCATCACCAAAGCAGAGGACGACATGTGTCAATTATGGGTACTTAAATTCCCCACCTCTGATGAAATTCGCAAAAATAAATTCCTTTTAGTTCCAGAATTAATATTAAGTTAAACCAGTACAGAAGGTCGAAATAGCAGATGTCTCAAGGCCAAACCAAAGCAGAGGAAGACATAAAGTCTATTATAGGTGTTTAGCTTCCCCAACCTCTGATGAAGCTGTCCCTTGTTGTTCATCTTCGAACAACTATAGCGATTAATATAATAAAATAAATATCTATGTTTCTCATATTCATAATTTAATCTTAATTAATCAATTTGAAGGTAATTTGTAGATTCAGAATATTTTTCTAGCTCCTTCATATCATGATTTATCTTAAAGAAATTAAAAGAAATTAATTAAAATATTATAATAAGCTCAAATTATTTTGATCTATACTTTAAATTTAAATCCTGGAAAATAATTAATAAATAATTTTAAAATGAATGATATTAATGATCTTAACTTAATTATATCCTTATTAATGTTTGTATGAAATAAATGTTCAATAGACAACAATAGAAATATATATTTATTCTTATATTATTTTATATACAAAGAAAAAATGAAATATCTCGTTTATGACCAAAAATATACTAAAACTAAATAAATTTAAATATTTTTTATTTTTGTGGAAAAATTAGAAGATTGAAAACTCTTTTAATTTTTCAAATTAAAAAACCTTATAAAGTTAAAAAATTCAATTTGGTATAAAGTAAATGAGATATAATGTTTTTATTAGAGTATTTATGATTTATTATTATAGTTGTTCGAAGGTGAACAACAAGGTCATCTTCATCAGAGTTTGGGGAAGTTAAGTACCCATAATCTACTTTATGTCTTCCTCTGCTTTGGTTTGACCTCGAGACATAAGATTCTTAGACCTTCGACACTGGCTTGGCTTCGTTTATTTTTAATGCTGGAACTAAAAAGAAATAATATTGCGAGCTTCATCAGAGGTGGGGAATTTAAGTACCCATAATTGACACATGTCGTCCTCTGCTTTGGTGATGCAATGAGACACAATCCTGCCACGTCATTGAACCTCCAACAAGTATTAAAAATTACGAGTATTCTAAAATTATATCTATATTGAACATTTTTATCAGTACTGAATAATTATAACAGTATTGAACAATGACTATCAGTATCTGATAATTTTATCAGTAACAAACATTTTTGTCAGTATGAAACATTTTTTTTTAAAAGAGCTACGCACCAATGAGAGTGCTACTCGCTCTATAATCTAATTTATTTATTATTTATTTTAAATAAGAGTACTAATAATTTTTATGCGTCTACTTCAATTTTTAGTTTTCAATTAGATAAAAATAAATGATCTTAGTTATTTAATATCAATTTAAATATATTCATTCATTTATCTAAGTACTCTTTATTAATTATTTCTATATTATGCTTTATATGAAATATATTAAAGATAATTTTCTATTATAAGCAATTAAGATATAAATAACTCATTTTTCCTGAAATTTAAATAAAGAAATTAAATAGAATGTTTAATGTTATATTAAGTCTATTTTAAATTACTCTAGAAATCATCATCATTATGTGTAGAAATATCCCAAATAAATTTAATCTAAAATTATTAGTTTCTCTATTTTATACTCTTTTATTTATATTTGTGAATTCCCATATCTTTATTTTTTATTTACACTTCCAGAAAAAACTAATTTCTATATTCTAAAAGTTACTAAGATATTTGCTTTTTATATAGTATTTATTCTTTATTTCTGCTAAATTGTATAATTAAACTATAACTAAATTTTAAAGTATTAGCTTTAATATCTAATACAGGTATTATTTCTATAATAAAAGTCTTAATTAAATTACATAGTTTTCGCACTCTCACTTCAGTCTTCCTTTACTAAAAATTTCATTTTAAATAAAATAATTCTTTATAATTTTAGTGATTGGAATTAAATAGGATATTAGAGGTTAAAGATAACTTTTATAATTTTTACACCTATTATACTTAAAATAAAAATATAAAGCTAGAAAAAGACATATTAAAATACTAAAAATAACTTCTCTAGGAAATAAAGCAATAATTATAACATTTTATAAAAAAAGATAGAAATAGAAAGATAGATAAATAAAAAGTAACTGTATTTTAATACTAATGTATATGCTTAATAATCTAAGTTTATATGCTTGTAATTACTAGTTTTATAATTTATTATATTTTAGTTACAATTACTAAGCTTAAAAAATTAATCATTCAACTTTATAAAGTTAATTTCTCTTAATTTGTATATTAAATCTTATATATTAGCTATTATATCCTTATACAAATCTTAACCACTTTCTATAAAGAAATTCTAAGTAAAAGTAGGGATATAAAAATAAAGTATATTGTCTTATAAGCTAAGGATTTATTAAGAGATTAAATATATATCTGTGATTTTATTAAGAATAAATGTATTAAAGAAATGTCTCCTATTAATAAAAGTTAAAATAAGCTAAATTTAAAATATTTTTATCAATTAAGCTATCAAGTAGACTTTTCCTATCAAATATTTATCTTAAACTGCCAGCATTTTATTTTATCTTAAACTGCTAGCATTTTATTTTATCTTAAACTACATTTTATTTTATCTTAAACTACAAACATTTTATTTTATCTTAAACTACTAGCATTTTATTTTATCTTAAACTTTTAGCATTTTATTTTATCTTAAACTACTAGCATTTTATTTTATCTTAAACTTTTAGCATTTTATTTTATCTTAAACTTTTAGCATTTTATTTTATCTTAAACTACTAGCATTTTATTTTATCTTAAACTTTTAGCATTTTATTTTATCTTAAACTGCTAGCATTTTATTTTATCTTAAACTACTAGCATTTTATTTTATCTTAAACTGCTAGCATTTTATTTTATCTTAAACTACAAAGCATTTTATTTTATCTTAAACTACTAGCATTTTATTTTATCTTAAACTACTAGCATTTTATTTTATCTTAAACTGCTAGCATTTTATTTTATCTTAAACTGCTAGCATTTTATTTTATCTTAAACTGCTAGCATTTTATTTTATCTTAAACTGCTAGCATTTTATTTTATCTTAAACTGCTAGCATTTTATTTTATCTTAAACTGCTAGCATTTTATTTTATCTTAAACTGCTAGCATTTTATTTTATCTTAAACTATTAGCATTTTATTTTATCTTAAACTGCTAGCATTTTATTTTATCTTAAACTGCTAGCATTTTATTTTATCTTAAACTGCTAGCATTTTATTTTATCTTAAACTGCTAGCATTTTATTTTATCTTAAACTGCTAGCATTTTATTTTATCTTAAACTGCTAGCATTTTATTTTATCTTAAACTACTAGCATTTTATTTTATCTTAAACTGCTAGCATTTTATTTTATCTTAAACTGCTAGCATTTTATTTTATCTTAAACTGCTAGCATTTTATTTTATCTTAAACTGCTAGCATTTTATTTTATCTTAAACTACTAGCATTTTATTTTATCTTAAACTGCTAGCATTTTATTTTATCTTAAACTGCTAGCATTTTATTTTATCTTAAACTACTAGCATTTTATTTTATCTTAAACTGCTAGCATTTTATTTTATCTTAAACTGCTAGCATTTTATTTTATCTTAAACTGCTAGCATTTTATTTTATCTTAAACTGCTAGCATTTTATTTTATCTTAAACTGCTAGCATTTTATTTTATCTTAAACTACTAGCATTTTATTTTATCTTAAACTGCTAGCATTTTATTTTATCTTAAACTGCTAGCATTTTATTTTATCTTAAACTACTAGCATTTTATTTTATCTTAAACTACTAGCATTTTATTTTATCTTAAACTGCTAGCATTTTATTTTATCTTAAACTACTAGCATTTTATTTTATCTTAAACTGCTAGCATTTTATTTTATATTAAACTGCTAGCATTTTATTTTATCTTAAACTGCTAGCATTTTATTTTATCTTAAACTACTAGCATTTTATTTTATCTTAAACTTTTAGCATTTTATTTTATCTTAAACTGCTAGCATTTTATTTTATCTTAAACTACTAGCATTTTATTTTATCTTAAACTACTAGCATTTTATTTTATCTTAAACTGCTAGCATTTTATTTTATCTTAAACTACTAGCATTTTATTTTATATTAAACTGCTAGCATTTTATTTTATCTTAAACTGCTAGCATTTTATTTTATCTTAAACTGCTAGCATTTTATTTTATCTTAAACTACTAGCATTTTATTTTATCTTAAACTGCTAGCATTTTATTTTATCTTAAACTGCTAGCATTTTATTTTATCTTAAACTGCTAGCATTTTATTTTATATTAAACTGCTAGCATTTTATTTTATCTTAAACTGCTAGCATTTTATTTTATCTTAAACTGCTAGCATTTTATTTTATCTTAAACTGCTAGCATTTTATTTTATCTTAAACTGCTAGCATTTTATTTTATCTTAAACTACTAGCATTTTATTTTATCTTAAACTGCTAGCATTTTATTTTATCTTAAACTGCTAGCATTTTATTTTATCTTAAACTGCTAGCATTTTATTTTATCTTAAACTGCTAGCATTTTATTTTATCTTAAACTGCTACTGCTAGCATTTTATTTTATCTTAAACTACTAGCATTTTATTTTATCTTAAACTGCTAGCATTTTATTTTATCTTAAACTGCTAGCATTTTATTTTATCTTAAACTGCTAGCATTTTATTTTATCTTAAACTGCTAGCATTTTATTTTATCTTAAACTGCTAGCATTTTATTTTATCTTAAACTGCTAGCATTTTATTTTATCTTAAACTGCTAGCATTTTATTTTATCTTAAACTACTAGCATTTTATTTTATCTTAAACTGCTAGCATTTTATTTTATCTTAAACTGCTAGCATTTTATTTTATCTTAAACTACTAGCATTTTATTTTATCTTAAACTGCTAGCATTTTATTTTATCTTAAACTGCTAGCATTTTATTTTATCTTAAACTGCTAGCATTTTATTTTATCTTAAACTGCTAGCATTTTATTTTATCTTAAACTGCTAGCATTTTATTTTATCTTAAACTACTAGCATTTTATTTTATCTTAAACTACTAGCATTTTATTTTATCTTAAACTGCTAGCATTTTATTTTATCTTAAACTGCTAGCATTTTATTTTATCTTAAACTGCTAGCATTTTATTTTATCTTAAACTGCTAGCATTTTATTTTATCTTAAACTGCTAGCATTTTATTTTATCTTAAACTACTAGCATTTTATTTTATCTTAAACTGCTAGCATTTTATTTTATCTTAAACTGCTAGCATTTTATTTTATCTTAAACTGCTAGCATTTTATTTTATATTAAACTGCTAGCATTTTATTTTATCTTAAACTGCTAGCATTTTATTTTATCTTAAACTGCTAGCATTTTATTTTATCTTAAACTGCTAGCATTTTATTTTATCTTAAACTGCTAGCATTTTATTTTATCTTAAACTACTAGCATTTTATTTTATCTTAAACTGCTAGCATTTTATTTTATCTTAAACTGCTAGCATTTTATTTTATCTTAAACTGCTAGCATTTTATTTTATCTTAAACTACTAGCATTTTATTTTATCTTAAACTGCTAGCATTTTATTTTATCTTAAACTGCTAGCATTTTATTTTATCTTAAACTGCTAGCATTTTATTTTATCTTAAACTGCTAGCATTTTATTTTATCTTAAACTGCTAGCATTTTATTTTATCTTAAACTGCTAGCATTTTATTTTATCTTAAACTGCTAGCATTTTATTTTATCTTAAACTGCTAGCATTTTATTTTATCTTAAACTGCTAGCATTTTATTTTATCTTAAACTGCTAGCATTTTATTTTATCTTAAACTGCTAGCATTTTATTTTATCTTAAACTACTAGCATTTTATTTTATCTTAAACTGCTAGCATTTTATTTTATCTTAAACTGCTAGCATTTTATTTTATCTTAAACTGCTAGCATTTTATTTTATCTTAAACTGCTAGCATTTTATTTTATCTTAAACTGCTAGCATTTTATTTTATCTTAAACTGCTAGCATTTTATTTTATCTTAAACTACTAGCTAGCATTTTATTTTATCTTAAACTGCTAGCATTTTATTTTATCTTAAACTGCTAGCATTTTATTTTATCTTAAACTGCTAGCATTTTATTTTATCTTAAACTGCTAGCATTTTATTTTATCTTAAACTGCTAGCATTTTATTTTATCTTAAACTGCTAGCATTTTATTTTATCTTAAACTACTAGCATTTTATTTTATCTTAAACTGCTAGCATTTTATTTTATCTTAAACTGCTAGCATTTTATTTTATCTTAAACTGCTAGCATTTTATTTTATCTTAAACTGCTAGCATTTTATTTTATCTTAAACTACTAGCATTTTATTTTATCTTAAACTGCTAGCATTTTATTTTATCTTAAACTGCTAGCATTTTATTTTATCTTAAACTGCTAGCATTTTATTTTATATAAATATATTATTATTCATATAATTAGACTATCCAATAAATACAAACTTAGTAACATTCAATGTAAATAAACTTAATTATTGCGAATACTTTTAACTTCATTATCAGTCTTTGTTTTTTGTCTTATATTTGATACTTCGTTATTGTTTATGTATGATAAATCTAATAAATATAAAAAATAATTTCTTAGTAAAGTTATTTTAAAATTAAGCAATAAAAAGAATAAAGATTGTTACTTTTTATATTTTTCATATAGATAAATCATTCAAACTTTTGAAATAGTCACAAGCTATAAGCTTTAGTATATATTAGCTTAATGATTTAATTAAGCTCTAAATTACAGTTATTTGAATTTACTTGGAAAATAAAATTTCTAAGTAACTATTTTATTAAATTTTTGCTATATACACTCACCATATATTACTATATAGCTAAATACTAAAAATATATTAAAGCTAAAGCTATTTTATATACATTAAAATTGAGTTACTATGTATATTTTAATGTAATTTCATTAGTTCTAAAATAAGTGTGATTAAGATATGTTGTTAAGGATTATTTGAAAATGATAAATAAATCATTTTTAAAGATATATTTTTATAAGTGAGATATAAAATTGGTTTAGTAGTTAAGTGAAAGTTTAAGTGATCTTACGTAAGCCTTAAGGATTATAGTTAAATCTAAGAATATTTTCTAAATTTAAACTTTAAAATTAGTTCTAATGCAATCTTAGAGAAAGATAGCAACACTAAATATATTAAGAAGTAAAATTAATTTGAAATAAATTAGACTAATAGCTTTAAGAACTTTAACTAAGAAAGAAAATTATTTATCTATATTTTAAGTATAAAATTGATAATTTAATGCACAGCTACCTTAGTAAAATCTAAAGGTTGAATATTATTAATTTGGGCCTTTAAAATTATAATAGGCCAGTGATAAGTAAATTATGTTCCTTTATAAAATTTACATTTGACTTAATAAAGGATCTAAATTAAAAAAAACTAAAGATGAGAAGTTATTTAAAAACTGGTATCAATTTATTTGTCCAAGCATTCTAAATTAAAATATTTTAGTGTTGCTAGACAAGAAATATTCCATTAAAATTATATATCCCCAAACTTATTATTTTTTAATAATTAAGAGTGGAATTCCAAATTCTGGCTTTAAAATTAAATTATTAATTAGAATCTAAAACTGATTTAGCTAAATTAATACAA
The DNA here is from genome assembly GCA_946699065.1 of Loxodes magnus. Classification (NCBI taxonomy): domain Eukaryota; phylum Ciliophora; class Karyorelictea; order Loxodida; family Loxodidae; genus Loxodes; species Loxodes magnus. Next base: position 43,543 of record CAMPDV010002049.1, on the reverse strand, counting down.
TTTTCTGCTTAATTAGTGAGGAAATTTAATGAAATCTCATAATTATTAAAAAATTAGATAATTTATTGTAATAATACAATTAAATATGTGATTATGCTTTTAAAAATTGATGGTAGTATATGTCTACTTTAGTATTTTTTTCTTATATTTCTAAATAATTTTAAAATTAGACTACAAGGACGATAAAAATTTATATTATTTACCTTATTATATAAAAACCCTAAATAACTATTAATAATCACATAAATAGTTTTATATTATTTTTTAATTTAATTATAAGTTCAGAAAATTGAAAGTTATCTAAATTTAGTTTTTTATTTCTTAATTTTAATTTTTTAAATTAGGTATACATTCATAATTATTTATCTTTACATTTTATTTCAAAGTTCAAATAGCAATTCAATTAAAATATACGTTTTTTATTTAATTTTAGCTTTTATTACTTATAGCAACGATATTTATTAAAAAATAGCCAGTAATTTATATACAACTACTTACTTAAATTTGCAATGCTGCCCTTGAATTAATACTCTTTTATACACATGCTTTATTTTAATTTAATAGCAACTACTCTAAGAATTTCATATTCATATGGAATTTTTATATTAATATTATTATACTTAAAAATTAAATAAGCAACTATTACCCTTTTTAATTATATTTATTCATTTATAATTTATAGCTGACAAAAATTATATCTATTTCAATTTGTAATATCAATTAAGCTAGCTGTAAATCATCAAATTTCTTTTATAATCTTTTTAGTATTTTAATTTACCTCTTAAAAGCGAGGTTTTAAAACTTTAAGCTTATTAATTATTTTATTTCGATAAAATAAATGTGAATGCTATGCTTAATTTTAAATGAAAACTTAACTTTGATTTAATTTATTTTTATCTATTTTAAATTTCATAAATCTTTATTCCTCAAGTTTTTCTACTCTTTTAATTTAAAATATATTACCTTTTTAAATAATTTCATAAATAAAAGCTGCTAATATTAAAGATAAGCATAATTATTAAATAAATTTAGGTTTATTGATACAATTTATATAGGTATTTAACCAAATTATTTTGCTAGGTTTATTATAAATTTAGGTTTAAATGGAGTAGCCTAAGGAAAAATAATATCTAAATTTCATTGGATAGCGTATCCAAAATGAGTAAATCGTGATTTCTTATGTAATAACTCCTGCTGTTTACTTTTATCTTTTTTAGAGCTTAATTTTTTATTCAAACTTTGAATAATTTTTACTATCTCTTTGTCAAGTTTTGATTATGTAAATTATAAGAAATTCGTGAAAGTATCTTTAGAACAGTAAAATTCCTTCGATTGTTCTTTTTATATATTTTATGATCAAGACTTTAAAATTCTCGCTCTAGGATATAGACAATGCTTGGATTTCTTTTATTTACGTGTTGATCATACCAATGTTTAACAATTTTTTCCTGAAAAATTAGAAGTTTTCACTTATATTTTTAACCTTACAAATCTTAGCCAGTCTTATTCTCTCTATATGAACTGGGCTTATTTAAAAACTAAATCAAGAACATTTGGTGAATCTCTTCTTTGCTTTTGGATTTAGTTATTGCACTATAATTAGTAGCTAGAACATTATGAAAGACTTTTTTGAAAAGCACTTACTAATTTAGAAATAAGTTAAAACCTTAAAATTCCTAACTAATAACTGCAGTACTGGAATTATCATATTCAACGACGATCAAATTATGTACAGTAACAAGTTACTAGGGAAAATGATTGACATCTCGTATTTTTATGACTTTCTAGAAAAAGCAGAACTTACCTAAAATAGCTAAAGTAAATTGAAGCAGTCTTTAGATTAATATTTAAATTCTAGAAGTCAAGAATAGTCAGAAAATTTTATTATTAAAGTGGAATAATTTTGGAATGAAGAAGATCCATAAAAAGTGCTGTACTTCTAAGTCCAGGCATTAAATACCATTTGAGACAATGAAGAAGCAGTATTGCTAAATATTAGTAATTTAACTGAATCATGAAATGTAGAAAGAAAAAATTTGTCAATAAGATATAAAACGCTATTTTTAAGAGAGCTTAATCATTAAGTGAGACATCCTGTTACCCTAATCATGAACATTCCCCAATAAATCTAAAATTTTATGGTAGTATACACAAACAAAACTGCTGATAACAAAATTTCTCAGTAGAATTCCAGATTATTTCAATATAATGAAGAAATTATTTCTGAAAAAGAAAGTTAAAATTCCTTTGGTAATGAAAATTAACCTCTAGTTTATGCAAGTAATTCTTAAAATATTCTATTAACTTGTAAAACTTTTATAGAAAACTTTAATAAATTTGAAGCAAACTAAAAATTAGCTTCATGGTGTAGCTAAAAAGCGTAAATAATAGAATAAGAGACATTAAATTTGATAAATTCCACATTATCCATGACTTAATTTTTACAAGTTGAGAATCCTAAGATAGTATATGATATTATTAATGTCAAAAGTTTATTCGAAGAAGCATTTAAAATTATATAATTTCACATTCAAAGTAAAGATGTCAAATTAACAAAATTCATAAAGTCCGACGTTTCTGCAGAAATTTCCACCGATAAACAAAAAATAATTTTCATTTTATAAATACTCTTATAAAATGCTTTGAAGTATACTAACTAAGGGTCTATATGTCTTGGAATTTAAAAGTCCAAAATTCAAGACGAAGAAAACGAAGAGTTCATAAATTATAAAATCTGAGTAAAAGATAGTGGAATAGGAATAAGCGAGGAAAAAAAGAAGTGCTTATTTGAACACTTATTTGATAGATAAGAGATCGATTTAGACAAGCCTTAAGGAAGTGGAATGGGATTATACATAGCGTAGAAAATAGCTTATTTACTAGGAGAATAAAATATAAAAATAAAATCTTAGTTAAATGAGTATAGCAAATTTTCATTTAATATAAAATCAAAAAATATTTAAAATGTAGAGCAAGAGCAAATAATTTAATAGCAAAAACGAAACAGAAAAATTTAAAAACTTTCTAAATCGAATTTACGGTTATATACAGCTTCTAAAATAGTTATAAGTAAAAGACATTAAAAAAGTTAAATTTTTGACAAGCTACAATAAAAATAAAATCCAAAAAGTCATGAGCAACATTAATGCACGTGCTAAAATGTATTAATAGTAGATGATTCAGAAATTATAAGAATGATTCTATAAGAAATATTAGAAAGTAAAGGCTACTCGTATATAACAGCAATTAATGGGCAAGAGGCTTTAAATCTAGTTAACTAAAGAAGAGCAAATAATTGTTTCCGAGAATTCAAAGTAATAATAATGGATTGTGAAATGCCAGTTTTAGATGGTTGGAAAGCTACAAAAGCCTTAAGAATGTTAAGCTATCAAGGTGCGATAATCGGACATACGGCTTATGCATATGAGTAAGATGTTGAAAGATGTTTCTAAGCAGGAATGAATAACGTATTATTAAAACCTACTCAACCTTCAGCAATCTTACGAGAAATAGAAAAGTACATGATAAGTTAAGGAAATAAATTATAAAGTTAAAATAAATATTAATCTGAAGGAATCTCTCATGAGCTATTCTTAATTGTTATTAATTCTTTACAAAATAAATTATAATAAATCATTTTAAGATAAATATTAGCTTTATAATTTATTGCTTAAATCATATAACTTTATAGGTAAGCAACTGAATTTAAATTTAATTTAAGTAAATAATTAGTTGGGGTTAAATGGTAAGATATGACTAGCTATATTTTTACATAACCCTTAACACTTATTAATAATTTTACACTCCTAATTTTTGAGAAAAATGTATTTATGGTTTTCTTAATTTGAATTTAGATAGATTTCTACTTTTAAAGGGACTAAATGAATAAGATACTTGAACTTAATAAATTTCTTAATTAATTATTAGAAGAGATTAAGTATTAATTATTAAATTAAGATAGATATAGAAAATTAAGTTAGAGTATAAAAATTATCTTAATTTAATTCAAAAGACCTTATAATTAATTAAGTTCGACGATTCATCAATAAACATAAATTTTATAAATCAAAATTAATAAACCATTCATATATTTCCCTCTTTCTATTTTAGATATAAATAAAAAATATATCTCAATGAAGCTTTAATTATCATACCCCTACTTATATTGAATAATTATTGTTTATAGCATTCTGTCTATAAATAAACTCTTATTTAGTAATAATCATTACTTAAAGCAAAACCATAAAATATTAACAGAATATAATACATAATGCTCCTTATTATTTTTAATATCCTTGCAACTTATTTTAAAATAATGTTTTAATATACAAAATATATTCTCAGCAGTGAAGATATATTTATAAACAAAATTTATTGTAACTATTACGAAGTGCTATACAGCTTTCTAATTATTCCAATTTAGAACAAATTTTCTGACTTTTTTGATTTAATTGCTTACCCAAACGCTTTTATAATAATTTAAAGATAAAATAAAATGAAAAATATAGAGTCATAAAACTATAAGAATGATTATAAAATATCTAAATTATAAAGCTTACTTAAATTAAATTACTTTGCTCTTGACAAAAATTATTGTTGGTTGCTAAAAAATGCTAATTTATTCATTTATTTAACTTTTAAAATTTTATGATCAAACTATTTCAAAAATTTCATACAGAATTCCAGATCCAAAAATATTGATGACTTTTTTTCTAAATGTAGATAAAATAAATATGAAACTATACATAATAATCTAGCTCTAGCTAAATTTTTATATTAAAAGAAAGGAGATGCTTTTTAGTTAAATTTTGATTATAAGAATATTAAAAGGATTAAGAAAATTTAAATACATGAGAATAATGAAAAGTATATTAGAAAGAAAAATAGAGCACCTGATGTACAATTAATAAGAATAAATTAAAAATGAAAATAAATAGACAGGAAACAACAAAATAGAAGAGCTAGAGAAAAAATTCGACTAATTCGCAGAACTAACTGAAAGCATATTTTTGCAAAATATACAGGGGAATGATCCTATGGATGTGGAGAAACAGCCTGCAATAAAAGATATTCCCTATAGGAAAATACTGCGATGATGATACTACAAGAGACCAGGACACAAAGTTAGAAACTGCTTCTAATTCCAATAAAAACAGAAACCAGAAAATTTAAAGCTATGAAGAACCATAAGTAAACTATATTGCACTGCGGAAGGAAGAATTTATAGAAGAAAGATGTATGCAGGGCATGAAATTCTAGAAGACGTGATTATAGCAGGACAAAGAAGAAATGAACAAATGCTTGGAATGAAGATTGATTGAAGCAAGATTACGAAAATAAAAAAGGGAGAACACAGCACAGATAGATATGTACTTCAAGAAGAAGACTGGAAATGGAAATTTTATCAAAACTATTAAACTTTAAAAAGTGACGAACCTTATTGATAGGTGGGATCACTATAATTAATTATTATTATTATCTAGATTGCTTCATTTCTATAAGCAAATTAATTATAAAAAAAATAAGATTAATAACAAGAAACTTAGTATATTTCTATTTATAAAAGCAGAAATTTCCATGCACTTAAGAAAAAAGCCAATAAAAAATGATGTTAAAATGAAAGGTAATACATTTAAAATAAGCTATAAAAAGCCTAGATTAAATAAAATAATAAAGTTTAAAACAAAAAAATAAAATAAAATCCACTATTCTAGTTCTTTTATAATGATACCAAAAGCAAGAATAAATAATATATTTTTATAGATGAAAGCTAAGTTAATTAACTTTAAATAGAACTTATTTAATAAATAATAGAAATAATTCTAAATTTGAAGCAATAGTTATATAAGCATACTTTACAGATGGTTATTAGTTTATCTATTTAAATAATAGAGAATTTATTTATCAACTAAATTAGATTTTTAATTAGTTGCCAAATTTAAAGCTGCTAATACAAGTGAATTGAAAGTTTATAAAATAAGCTCTGTTTAATATAATAAAAACCTAAAAGTAAGAACTAATAGAAATACTCTTAATATAGTAAAGATACATATATAATACATATGATGCTAATTATAAAGAGTTAGGATGATGTTTTTAAGTAATAAAGTTCTTTACTAATTATTAATAAGGCACAATTAAAAAATTGCGTAATTATTTATAGAAACATATCAGGATAAGTATTTTAAAAATAATGAATAAACTTGGTGGATATAAAAAATTAATTAATAGGAATGAAATCTTTCAATAAGGTTAATATCATAGTAATTATATATTTAGAATACCTGACATAGCAATATATCATTAGCAATAAATATAAATTATTTGTTAGGTACTTGAATGAAATAGGTTATATAAGCTTTTATATATAATATTAGCTTCTTTTATTTTATGGGTTTAGTATTCAAGCTTTTATGAAAAATGTTTATATGAAAAAGTTATTAAAATGAAGCAAAAAGGAGATACTGATAATTTGATTAGGAAAAAGAGATTAAATTAGTCTTATGAATGTTTTCTTAAGCAATATGTATCTAGCTCTGACTAAATTTCTTTCTAATTTATATATCTCAAAAGAGATAAATCATATAGTTAAGGTGTTTAGTTAATAAAATAGAGAGTGGATAGCTTATTTTACATTTCTAATGATTTAGCCTATATCTTGTAATTAGAGTTATTAAAATTAGTATTATAAGCTTTATTATGAATAAGCTGATTAAATTTATAGAGTTTTGCTGAGAAACTGAAGTAAAATAGTTAAACTATTAGTAGATTACGAAGGATGTTGTAGAAATAAAATTGTGGAGTAATGAATTACTTAGTTTTTTTTATGATTTAAGCTATTTTCTAAACAATTAATCTCAATGAAGGCATAAGTAAAAAAGAGAAAAGTATTATGTTGAAGTAACAGCATAAAAATAAAAGATTAACCTTATTAAAAATTTCATTCTGCTTTCCTTTAAAAAAGGATAAAATTAAATAAAATTCTAGTAGCTATAAAAGAATAATTCCACCTTGATTCTTTGAAGGTAATTTCTTACCAAAGAAAACAGAAAGAAAAACTATATTAGTTTATTTATTTTTATTTTTAGCAAGCAATCTAAATATGCAATAATGTATAATTAGAAGATACAACTAAATTAGCATCAGAGACTATTAATAATCAAGCTTATATAGTTATAAAGTTTGAGCTATTCAATGAATAAATTAAAAATAATTTAGCAAAAAATTTCAATTGAAATCATATTTCAAAGATACAAGAAAATTATAGCAAAAAAATATCTGGAAAAATCTAATATAATCAAAAAATTTGATAATTCAAGTCAAGCTTAACTTTAAGAAACTACTAGCACTCATATATTGTTTAAATAAAACAAATAATAGCTACATTTAATCTAATAAAATTAGTTAATTAGTGAAAATATTTTTATTTTAAATAGATTCTAATGAGGATAAAACGCTGACTTTATATTTTTTTTCCTAGCTAAATTTTCAAAGTAATGAGCTAAAATCTTAAAAAATAGCTTTAAAAATAAAAAATTAAATTTTTTTACTAAATCTTAGTTCTATAGGATGTGTATTATTAAAATGAGAATTTATAATCTAAGATATTTTAAATATTGGTATAATCAGCCTTTGCTCTATTAATTATTAAATAGGTAATATTCTACTATGATAGTAGTTCCTTTATTTTACCCTATTACTAGATACTAAGCTTAGCTAATTTTTATATAATCTTATTGTCACTAACCTTTCTCTTCTATCATTTTAAGAAGCTATATTTATTTCAATAAATAACTTACTATTTAAATATTTTAACTATCAATCCATTATTTAATCCTTAGCCTATAATAATCATTCAGACCTATAATTATAAATACTTGCTTATAGATTTAGTCCTAGATGAGAGTTTACTTAATAGTTAAAATGTTTCATAAGTAGCATAATTTTTATCTTTTAATAAGCAAGTGGACTAGAAGTAGTTAAAAGTATTTTGTATAAATTAGAGTTTTCTATTTATAGTAATAAGGTACTAGCGTGAAGTCTAAGCGTGCTATACAATTAAAAAGAATGGCTTAATTTAAAAATTAAGCTGATGGTTTATATATGTAAACTAAGCTTGATTAATGAAACTTAATTAATAAAAAAATGGATTAAGAAAAGGGAAGAAAATATCAAGAATTTATAGATTAATGTATCAAAAATGACTAGTTCTTTTTTTTCTATGTTATAGCTCCCCTTGCTTACTTTTATCTCCTTTATAACTTAATGTTCTGTACTAATTTAGAGTAAATCTTGATATCCATTCTAAAAGTAATAGTTCTGGAAATAATTAGATACTCTTGAAAGTTTTTGAAAAATAGCAAGGTACCTGCCTATGCTATTTACTTCTATTTAATGCTGAAAGCAATTAAATTTTCTATTTTTAACTACAATGAAACCTAACTTTCCTTTATCTTGGTAATGATTGTTCCTATGTACAATAATTTATACATAAGGAACTATAAACTCTCACTTATATTTCTAACTATTCAAATCTTAACTAGCGTTGGATTTTCCTTTTGGACTGGTTTCATTTATAGGCTTGATTAAGATCAAATTATGACTCTCTTTATAGCTTTTAGAATATGTTACTGCACGATCATAAGTAACTAGTAATTCACTAAGGACTTATTTGAGAAATACCTTCTAACTTAGAAATAATTTCAGACTTTTGAGTTTTTGACGAAGCATTGCAATACTGGAATTATAATCTACAATAATAGCTAAATTATGTACAACAACAAGCTGCTTAGCTAAATGATTGACATCACCTTCTTTTAAGATTTCCTTGATAGAGCTGAATTTACTTAAACCAACAAAATGGGATTTAAAATCTCTTTAAATTAATACATTTCTTCGAGAAATGCTGAGCAGTCTGAATTCTATGTAGTCAAGGAACAAAAATTCTGGAGTTAGACGGATAATTAAAAAATGATGTATTTCTAGGTTTAAGCTCTTAATACTTAGTGGGATAATGAGGAAGCTGTCATGCTTACCATTAATAACTTGACAGATTCCTATAACGCAGAAAAATAAAATCTCTCAAATCAATACAAAACTCTATTTCCAAGAGAGTTTAACCATTAGGTAAGGCATCCATCAACTTTGGTAATGAACATATCTAGCGAATCTAAAAATATTTGTCTAAGTACAAAGATTAAGAATCTGACTCTGACTCTGAGAATTATAAGTCATTCTTCAATACAATTTCTTTTTAGGAAATTACTGAAAGTAACTTTTAGAAGCAAAGCAAATCCTATTAACATCAAGAAAATCCAACGCTTCTTCTAAGTAACGTCGAGCCTAATTGAGAATTCACTACAGAAGCAAAATACTAAATTTAAGAACTTTAATGTTAAGAGAACTGCCAAGCAATCGCTAAGTGATGTAGTAAAAAGGCATAAATTATAGAGTAAGAAACCCAGAATTTAATAAATACGACTCTCTCTTTGACTTAGTTCTTACAAAGTGAAAAGCCAAAGTTAGTACATGACATAGTTAATGTCTAAAGCTTATTTAAAGAAGCCTTTAGAATTATTAAATTTCATATTCAGAGTAAACCTATCAAGCTGCTATAATTTATTAAATTCGATGTTTCTGAAGAAATCTCAACGGATAAATAAAAGGTTCTCTTTATTTTGCAGATTCTTCTGTAAAATGCTCTTAAGTATACCAATCAAGGATTTATTTGTCTGGGTATTAAAAAATCCAAAAAGTAGAATCTAGGGGAAGATGAGTTCGTTAGCTATAAAATCTGAGTAAAGGATAGTGGAGTAGGGATAAGCGAAGAAAAACAGAAGCATTTATTCGAGCAGTTATTTGATAGATAAGAAATAGATTTAGATTCCCCTTAAGGAAATGGAATGGGATTATAAATAGCCTAGAAAATATCTTTGCTTCTAGGAAATCAAATAATGAAAATAAAATCTGAGGTAAATAAGTTCAGCAAATTTTCCTTCATAATAAGATCAAAAAATGTAAAGAAGGTGATTCAAGAGTAAATGTTTCAATAATATTCATAGAATATAAGAATTATCAAGTAAACTAAAAATATTAAATTACTTGTTACTTCTTCCTAAATAATGGATAACTCAAGTTCACTTGAAATTCCTTCCTTTGATAGTTTGGAATTAAAGTAGAGCTAACTGAATCGATTGATGAGTGAATGCAAATGCGAATAAATTTTATTAGTAGATGACTCAGAAATAATAAGGATGATCTTGTCTGAATTACTAATCGATAATAGCTATTTGTTCAAAACTGCAAATAATGGACAAGAGACTTTGCAGATTGTGAATCAAAGGAGAAGAAGTTTATGCTGCAAAGAATTCTAAGTTATAATAATGGATTGTGAAATGCCAGTGCTAGATGGTTGGAAAGCTACAAAAGCAATTAGATAAATGGGCTATTAAGGAGCAATAATAGGATACACTGCTTACTCTTTTGAATAAGATGTATAGAGATGCTTACAAGCAGGAATGAATAATGTTTTATTCAAGCCCTCTCAAGGTTCAGATATTTTACAAGAAATAAGAAAGTACGAGCTTTGAATATTTAGATTTAGTTTTAAAGTTATTCATACAATTTATATATCACTATACTCAAATTTTATACTTATACATTATAACTTCACTTAAAACCACCATACTAATACTTATTTAAAGTTAATACCAATACTGAAACCTTTAACTTAATTTTTGGATATATCAGTTAAATAAATCTTTTGAGTGAAAAATAGCTGATTATTATAGATAAATATAGCATAAATAACATTCATTTGATTGCTCTTAGTATTTAAGAAAAACTAACTTTGGGAGTTTATAAGTAGAATTTCTATTTCCTTTCTTATTTAACTTGGTTAAATGTTTTAGTAATATGACTAAAGTATAATGATATGAATAACAGGGATTTATTATAAAGTTAGTATTAAGATGAGTAAAATTAACCTGCATAAGAGAATAGAAAGTAAGCAAAAACACCTGCAAAATATTAAAATTTAACAGCATCTAATAACTTAAATTAAAGGAAACTAAGGATAAGAGTTCACAGTTCTTTAAACTTGATTGAATATTTACTTTAATTAAGATAAAAAGAAAAAATGCGTTTTACAAATAAAATAATTATTAACTAGATTGGATCTACTTAATCCGATATCATAGAAATTTATAGAGGAAATATAATATCTCTATTAAAAGTAAATATAGAGCTTATAATACCAAATAGCTTAAAATCTAAATTAATAAAGCAATGAAAGGTAAAATTTAAAAAAATTCTGGTTTATATAGTTCTAACTTTGCTTAAGGATATGCGTTTGTAAAGTTGAAGAAATTTATAAATTTGCAATTAAAAGAAAAGAAAATTAAGTTTTTTTTAGTATTAGAACAATAACTCTCATAGTAAAAAACTTAAGAAGTAATCCAACTTCTGACAATCAAATACTTTATAGCATAATATTTGGCCATTTAGATAAAAAAGGAAGTTAAGTACTTGGCTTACTTTAGAAATTTAATTAAATTATTTATATAAAAATATTAGTAATATTAATGATAGAAAGTCAAGCTAAATCATTCTAAAAGACTCTATAAATTTGTTAGGTTTTTTGGTTTGCAATAGGTTCGATTATCATATCAAGGATAAAGTGTAATAAATAAAAATAAAAAAGACATTAGTAAATTTAAATAGTCTATTGTAGTTAATGATAATGCTAAAGATAAATCTAGTTTCTGTAATTACGTAATAGGTTTTTATTTTGCTTGCTGTTGTTTATTAAAATTATTTAACTACTCCAATTATTTTGCAAGGCTAAAAGATTAATAAGACAATAAAAAGTTATTCTTCCAGATAAATTTAAAACATAAGAGTTAATTATAAAAATATCTAATAATAATAAAATTAAAATGGTTTTAAGATATGCAATTTTGGAGGAATTTCACCTCTTCCTACCGATCGCCGGATTGCTCCGGGATTATATAAAAATGTTTAAAATTTTGATCTCCTCTCTCTTACTTAGTCATATTGTCTTCGGTTTCATCTTCCATTCTGTTCTGATTTCTTTCTGTAGATCTTGCCAAGCTCATTTATAAAAATATCTAGAAATTTAAATCTGATCTGATTTATATATTCTTTATAAAATTTAAAATGCTCAATTTTATAATAAAGTTAAGGAAATTAAGATTAGAAATAAATGATTTAAGATGCTAAGTTTATATCATAATAATAAATTTAAAAGCTTTAAATTTAAAGTTTAGTAAAAGTAGGATATTTATTAAGTTGCTCAAGAAATATAAATTTTATTGGGTTAAATGTTGATTTTCAATCATTTTATTTCTCGTTAATAGTATAATTGCTAAATAAGATTTGGTTTCAAAATCAAATGAATAACCAAAGTAGAATTGGTTATTTTATTTTCATTTAAAGTAAAATCAAAGTTAGAATAGATTGAAATCATCCTAAGCACATGTGTTATTGTTTTTATCTAGATAAGACAGTTTCAACAAAAAAGGCATATAATCCTTAGATATTATAAACAAAAAAATCAGATATTAGTCTTAAGACTTTAATTATATCTGTATTCTAAAATAAAATCCATTTGATATTTTGTTTTAATTTATAACTGAGAAAGTTTCTCTAAGCTATCATCTATAATTACATTTTTTACTATAAAATTTGCTTATTATATATATTTTTTAATGGATCCTCGGCTCTAGTCAGCTGAGTAGGTAACTTAGTGCAGTAATGTCTGCATTGCATGTACTCTTGCAAAAGGTGCCACAGCAAACAAGGAAGGATGTATCCATTGTGTGATAAGCCTTACTTGTTTGATAGTTCTGCCTATCGGTACGAGAATCTAACTAGTATCACTTATGTCCAGGTATCAGAGTTATTCTGATCTACATGTCACTAATCTGATCAGGAATTGGAAAGTATCGAAGTCATGGCTGAGATTGTTATAACTTTTATCTAAGAGAATTTGTTTCTTCTACTACATTTAAAGCAAGTTCGGAATGTCTTCTTATCCATTCCAACTCCAACCTTCGGAAAGAAATGCAAGAATTAGAGATTGAAGTAAATTAATTTTGATTTTAAAGACAGAGTTAAAGAATAAGATGGTCAAAGAGTCCAGGCGAAACAAAAAAATGTTCAAGACTACTACTGATAGTAAATTTAGGTTTCTTTATTAACTCTGGTGATCCAAATAATGGTGATACCACGCTAATTGATTTATTTATGCTTTCTGTATGATTTAATAATAAAGGTAGAGTTTAATTCTAAATATCTCACTTATAATATAGTGAGAAGTAGTTTAATATCAACGTCATTTTAGATATATAACGATATAATGTAATATCTAGTGGATTATACTATAATATCCAACCAAATTAATGCTTTTTTAATAACTTTTTTCATCTCCAAAATTAAATTATAAGGAGATGACTAATGACAAATTTGAAGATAAAGGGTAAAAAACTTAGTTTCGTTTTGTTTTTCTTTAATAGAATTATATCTAATACTTGCTATAATTTTTAGGTCATTTAAATTTGACTAAGCCTTATAATTCAGAAACAAATAAATACAATTCTAAAATATAGATACAATTATAATAAATATCACATAAGATAATTAAAGTTAATTGCATGAATTTTCATTTAGCACTATCTTAAAATAAAGAATAAGTTTAATTAAAGATATATTTCTAATTTCCTTTAGATTTCCTTTAGTAGCCAAGAAGGACATAAATTGTTATTATCTTAATCAACTTAAACTTCTTCCTTTAAGTTCAACGTTTACGTTAGCAAAAGCCTTTCAATTAATAAAGAAATAATAATAAGATTTAAGACTGACGAAATGCCTTTGATTTAAGAATATTTTCTGAATTTTAAATTAATTTGTTTATTAGTTTTATTCCAAATCAATATCTAATAAAAAATTAACATCTGAAATACACAATTGTATTTATAGTTTACTTATACTAAGTTAAGATATACTCTTATTTTTTTCAAATCATTAAAGCTAAACTTATATAATTGAGAAATATGATGATTAAATGTCATAGTTTCTTATTTCTGCTCCTATCAATTGAAAATATTTCTTAATTACCTTCCTCTTCATTCTTTACTACTAAACATCATTCAATTTATGAAAAAAGTAAAAATGCTTACAAAACGATTTTAAAAAGTAGAAGCAAACATAAATAATCCTTTAACTTTAAAGTTTTATCTAGTTAAATTTCTTAGTGATTCTTTATTTTAAACTTGTAACTATATATAGCTATCTTCAAATAACTTAACTAACTTTCTTGAATTATTTTTAGCATCTCAATTTAATAGTTTTTAAACAGAAAGATATAATTTTAGTAAATATTAAAGAGAATACACCTTTAAAGTAAGCTAATATTTTCTACTTTTATTTTGTTTATAAGTATCATAATATTAAGTTTATATTCTACCAGTTTTGCTTCGCTTATATTTAAGTACTTAGAAGTTTACATCTCTTTTATTTACTTTATCTATTATTATACCTGCTACTTTAAATTCATAGCGTTACATCTATAACTATAACTATATACTTATTTATATGATCAATATACCTTATTTAACATACAAAATAAATAGCAATAAAGGGATAGAAAAGAGCAAAAGATATCTATTTTATAAAGGAATCTAAGCAGATCTAGTAATCAGTTAGATATCTAATAGCTAAGCTTTAAATAAGAAAGGAATAATCGAAGCAGATTAAGATGCCTTAATAAAAATATAGGATAGAAGGCTAAAAGATAAATAATTATGCTTATTTAAATTATAAATATAACTATGGCTAACTAAAAAATTATTTGAGCTATAGTTTTAATAATTATCTTTTATTTAGGTGCAATGTCTTTTGTCTTTGCTTTATCTTTAATATCTGTCAGTTATAGAGATCACTAAGATGAAAATTCACAAAGCTCGTTCAAAAAAAAATCCCAAATATATGAGAAATGATAAAGTGACTCAAGAATTGGTTTCCAAGAAAAAGCAGAATAAAAATTTTATTTAGATATGCTTGACAATTAGACTTAATTATTATTTAAAAAGGTAAAGGAAAAAGAGGAGGAAAAGCCTTAAGAAAATATTATAATTTAACTGTAGAAAAATTAGCAGTTTATCTTTCATGGACCCTTTCGGTCTTTCGATTTTCCTCAATTACATCTTTCTTTGTGAGTCAAATTTAATTTCAGTGAATTGGAATATTAAATCTAGTCATAAAGCTCTTTTAAATCTGATTAAAATAAGGAGATGAAAGAAAGTCGTTTTGCTATTTTAGGAAATAAGATGTAAGGCTGTAGTAAGCTGAGTGATTACTGAGGCTATTTTTTATATCTTACTTATGATTTGAATAGAGAGTGAAAAATTTTACTAGAAACCGGATCAGACAAAGGCTGTTAATTTTTCAAGACTAACTCGACAATAAAATCAGGAGTTTGATACAACATTTAGATACTTCTGACGGCATATGGAACTTCCTTCTTTGATTATATTGCAAATGCTTAAATGCCTAAAGCTTAAATTAGAATAAATTAAGAAATTTTCTCATTCTATAATCCAGACTATTATAGACTGATGCAGACAGGAATTCGTTTTAGAATTGGATCTTAAGTTATTTAAAAGTATTCAGTTGAAAATGGAAGTAATGAAATAGTAGGAAATTTAAACTCTTTAATGTTCCTAAAATTCTATATCTAAAGTAGGTATAAATTTCTAAACTTAGATTAAAATCAAGATTCAGTACTTAAAACAATTATTTTTAATTTTCGGCCGAAATACATTCTCACTGGAAAATACTATGCCTTTTTACCTAGTAGAAAAAAACAAAAATTCTACCTTAAAAATGTATATTAAATAGGTAAGCACCATTTTGGGTAAATTGTGCCATCAAATTTTTTACAAATTTAATGAGATTAATTACCTTGCATAGACCATAAGTTCAATCAATGATATCCTGAAATCTATGAATATATAAGAAAATAATATTAAGATTATATTGATCGACTTAATCTATAAGAGGAAAATATCTTTCCCATTCTAATGCCTGTTTTTAAAAGACATAATATATTAAAAAAAACTTTAAGTAAAATAGAAAAAGCTGATGGTATCAAGTAAACGATAATATTTATTTCTTAAGATGGTGACTCTTAATAAGTGACTGATGTGATTAATCAATTTAAAAGAAGAAAAATACTGAATATTATTCACGTTATGCATCCAAGAACAGAAACTCCTAAGGCTTTTTTAGATATTGAAAAAGAGGGAGAGTTTTAATGTGCTTAAAATGCGTATTTTATGCTTAATATAACGTTCGAGTATCTAAAAGCTAAATCAATACTTTGATGTGAGGATGATATTTAAATGTCTATTGATTTTTATGAATATAGTAAATGAGTAATTCGTAAATTTATTCTTAATGAAAAATATGGAAA
This sequence comes from Loxodes magnus, assembly GCA_946699065.1. Classification (NCBI taxonomy): domain Eukaryota; phylum Ciliophora; class Karyorelictea; order Loxodida; family Loxodidae; genus Loxodes; species Loxodes magnus. The sequence goes on along the minus strand of CAMPDV010002049.1, from coordinate 27,051 downwards.
ACGAGTAGCTTCCATTCCAATTACAAGTTATCCATAGAATATAAGCATTGAAAATAATTTATTTCAGTTTAGATATGATAAACTTAGATGGCACTGGAATTTTATACTTCCTGATTACATTTGACCTGATTTAAAAAATATATTTGTTGGATGTGATTGGATTTTAAGATCATTTTGACATTTCAACATAAACTAGCATAAAACTTTTGTAAGTCCAATAATTCCTCGTGGAAAGCATGTTATGTGAAGCCATTAAGAAAGCGTTCATGCACTAAAAGAAGGATTTTAAAGATTGGAATTAATGACCAAGACTCTAAAATTGGTCAATCACTCAGTAAATTATACAAATAAGGAGCCATAGATTATTCACTAAAAAGTTTATGTTCAGGATTTATCTTTTTCATTTTCATGGGATCATAAAATGAAAATATATAAAGGAAAAATTTGATTTTTTATCTTAAAAAATTAATTATTACAATATTTTTCTCTTTTTTATCTTCTCTTAACAGAAAGTACAATTAGCTAATTTAGTGAAAATACTTATTAACTTTTTAAATCCGAATATTAAAAAATTCTTATTCTATTTCAAAGAATTAAATGTTTGTCTTATCTATAAACGCCAGATCATATATTGACGAAATTAATTTTTTTCTTCCTCTAAGTGGAAAAACCTTAATTCTAAATTTAAGCTAGTTAAAAGTATTTTCATTAAGAGATAGATTCGTCTGAATATTTATGTATAAATTGGTCTATTTATTTGTTATCTATCAATCTGAATTGTTTACAAATTTAATTTCCTAATTTAAGGCATGATTTGCAAATTTTATTAGGAATTTGCTTCTAATAAATTTTTGATAAAGATTCATCGATTATAAATAATAATCGCTTAAAATTGTCTAACTATCCATATTATTAGAGTTAAGCTATATTAAAGGAGGCCAAACTTCTGAAGGTATGCTAAAGTGTTTGCATATATGAAGCAAAAAAAATAAAGTAAGTATGATAAGAAATGAAATTGAATGCATAAAAAAAATTTAGTTTAGTAACCATAGAAGTGAAAGAGAGAAGTATCAATTTGTAAATTCACAAAAAGTATATATTTTTAATAAAATCTTAAGAGCCAAAAAAAATGTATTCAAAACTTCACTAGAAATTTATCATTAAATTAAAAAAGAAAATTAAATAACTCTAGATAGAAATTTAATAATTAACAATGATGCTTTTTCAAAAAAAACTAAAAATAGATAACAACAACTAGATCCGAATAATATAAGATAAAAAAATGCAAAACTAAAGAATAAATAATAAAGTGATGAAATAAATAATAAATTTAATAAAAATTAAATAAAAAGAAAAATTAAAAAAATATTGAGAACAAAGTATATTATAAAAATCCAAAAATGCTCCTTGGATTACTAAACATATTTTAAGGTTAAGGTTTTTCCTTTACTTTCTTTTGGAGTTTTGCACTAATAGTGATCAAATAAGATATTCCTGTTAAGGTTTTTAATTTAATACACTAATTTTTAATTGCGATATGTATTTTTTAGTTCTCATATTGTAATCTGTGAATCTCAGCTAAGAATTTTTATTCTATTAAGTCTGAGAATTGAGAAATGCAGTTTGATTTTGATTTTCCTGCTTAATATATAATAAAAATACAAAAAATAAAAAAGGAAAATATTCATTAAATAGAGTAAAGGTGAAGAAATAATTTTAAACAATTAAATAATGGAAAATTTAAAATTTGGTGAATTATGACAAATTACAATGAAAAAATAGACAAAAAGCAAAATAAAAGTAAATAGAATGTATTAAAAATAAGAAATAAAAAGTAATAAGTTATAAAAAGAGAGGAAATTGAATTGTGAATACTTACAATTTTTATAAATAATAATGAAATGTGTAGCAGCTTATATAAAAAATGATTAAAGCTTCAAACTATGAACTAAAAAGTAAATTATATAAATTTATACACTTATACACTCATAGTGAAAAACTAGCAATGATTTATCATTTAAAATTATTATTTCTTTTTAAATGGTCCTTCTTAAGATTTTTATTAAATAATTATATAAAATAACTTGAATGATATAAGTTAGATGTTATATTGAAGGGATTTTTAAGTCTTTAATTGTCAACTTTGTCTCCTTTAAATAAAAGCATTTGCAATTGTTTTAAAATAACTTCTTCATTCAATTTTCATTTTCAAAAAGTTCAATTCTTTTTGACATTAATCTTCTATGAAATATTTTATTATAGATATAAACTAAAAATAATTCTTTATAGAAATGAAGCTATATATTTATAATTATATAATATTAGTGTAATTTAACAATTTTTAAAAATATTCATTATTTATAAATCTATATATAGGTATTTTTATACTAAAGTTGATTCTCATTGTTAATAAGAATAAAATTCAAAGCTCTAACTTGAAATTTAGAGTATTCGTTTTAGTAAAATAACTACTGCTAATAATTATATCGAAAAATTCTAGTAACATGAACTAGTTTGCCATTCTGCTTTTAATTAAATTTTTTTCCTCTTAACTTAAAGAAAGCATATAATTATAAACCTATTAAATTATAAAATGAATATAATTTATTCACTGTAAATTAAATTAAATAATGTTCTCCTTTCAGCTTAATAAAATTTTTTATGATATAACTCTCCTTCTTAAACTCTTTGGCTTTCATTATTGTTTTGATTTGACTTTATTTTTTTATTGCTTTACTTTTCTTCTCTTCTTCTTTAATCTTTGTTCATATTAAAAATAATTATTTTAATTCTTCCTTACTCTCATATTACTAATGGATTTAGTTTTCGCTCATTCATTCCTAAAATAAGTTATTTATTAAAGATTTTGCTTTATTCTAGACCATGTTTTTTATCTTAAGATAAATATCTTATAATATTTATTTATTCTTTTTTGTTTCTTAATTTATTAAAATTTGATTATATTCTAGCATCTCTTTCAAGTTTTTTTCTATTTTTTATTTTTATATTTATATTTATTCTTTCCTTCTTTTCGGATTTATGTTTTCGCTTAGATTTTATAAAGTTTCTTGTATCTGAAGACTGTTTTCTTATATAATTTATCTGTAATATTAGCAAGCAAAGATGTGTTCAAATTTTTCTTATTGCTTACAAATACATAATATTAGCTCTTAATCAATGTGTCTTGCTGAGAGATCAGCTCTAAAAAATATTAATTGCGTTCTAAGTCTATAAATTAATTTTTATTCTTTTATTAATTCTTTATTTGTTGCTATATAAGTAATTTTTTTTAATTTAGTCTCATTTTTATATTGCTTATAATTATTTTTCTGTTTTAATATCTTATATTCTCTTTATTGTTTCCTTGAAAAATTTTGTTTGTATTTTTTTAGATTTCTTTAGTTATAATTTTTTATGTTAAGATCTTTTATTTATTCATTGTTTAATTCATAGAATTTTTCAATTTTTTTAATGATTTTTTATATTTTTAGTTCTATTTTTAACTCTGTTTGAAAAGTTATTAGAATTTCGTATCTTATCTACTTTTTTCTTTTTCTCGATCATTTCTGAATTAATTTTATAATTTCTTGCATAATTTTAAAAATCTTTATGCTGTTGAATCTTCAAATTTATATCAGTTAAAATCTATATACTGTATTTCTTTAAATGATGCTTGCGAAATTTTCAAGTATTTTCTTATGATTTATCTTTGTGCTATTTAAATTTTATTCTTTAATTTTGTAATTCCTACTTAAATATTATATGGGATTAATATTCTATTTATATTATTTATAATTTACTATTTCTAAAATGTTCAGAATGATCTGTTAAAAATACTTTAAGTTTATTTATAGCACCCCATAAATGATTTTAAGTAGCATAATACTGTTAAAAAATCTAAAATTTTCATTATATTCTTTTATCTGCGTTGAGTGAATAACTGAGTTGTAAAGTTGATTCTTAAATAATAACTTTAATTATACTTCTTTATAAAAAGTATATCTTTTTCTGTTTAGATCTATTGAAAAAATATTTTCATATTATCACATCAACCTTTCTTTCTTATTTCCAGATCATAAAATTAATTACGAAAAATACTCTATTTTTATTTCTAAATTTATACCTTTGGTATAAAATGTACATTATAACATTAAGAGTTTAGAGTTATTTTAATGTATTATATTTTAAAATTCTCAAATATACTCAGATATTTGTTCTAATGCATAGTAATCAACATTAACTTGAAAAATTATATTTATAAATTCACTTGAAAACAGATAAAGTCAACAATAAAAATTGTTTTAGTTTTAGTATTTATCCCTTTATATATATTATTTAGAAACCTAATTATTTACTCTTCTATTAGAAGTTAGTAAGTGATATTTTCATTTTTGTTTCTTTAATACTTAGAATAATATTTGAATAACTAAAAATCTGAATATCCTTATAACGTTATTATATCAATTTTTTTCGATATAGTAAAGCTTCTTTAGCTATGACTGTATATTAAGTAAATTTGATTTTCTTATTTTTCTCTCATTTTTAATAGCTCATTCATCTTATTATGTCAGTTCCTTTTTTAAATCTATCAATTTTTTTATTGTATTTTATAACATTTTCTTGCTTTAGACTTAACTTTTAATATTCTAAAGCTGATAATTATGAGCTAACTACTTAAATATCTTAATCTCTTGATAAAATCATAAGAGAATATTCGATAGCAATTAGAAGATCTTGATGAAATTCAAGGCGTATAATAGACTTAATTCCTAATTTCAAGCCAAAGTAACGAATTTTAAATAAATGATCCTAAGATCTTTTTTTTAGTAATAAATAAACAGAATACGTTTAATTGAAAAAATCAAAATTTTTTGATTTAGAAGTAGAAAACTTCAATAAATTTTTGTTAATAAAAGATAGAAATAACTATAATGAACTTTACATTTTCAAAGCCTTTTGTAAATTTTAAGTGAGGTATCTAAATAGGGAATCTAGATTGAATATTCAATTATTATCTGAGGTTCTTTAATAAATCTATAGCAATTGATATCTTAAATTTAACTTTATGCTCAAAGCTTTATTACCATTTTCATCTTTGAATAACTAATTCCATCCTATCAGTTAAAAATAAAAGTTAGGAATTTAATGTTTAATATTTTATCTCAGCAACTTAATAGGATATATTAAGAAGAATAACACGATTTAAATACTTTAATATATTAGAATAGAAGCTATATTATTTTAAACTAGCCTTAGATTAAATATTATATAGAACAAAGCTAATTTAAAATTCATATACTTGCTCATAAAAAATGTAATACTCAAAAATTTAATTTTGATCTCTTGTAAAACTTTAAAATACTAAGCAAAATTTAATTAGCAATAAATATATATATATATTTAGATTCTCTACAAAGGTAAACTTAGCAAATTAAATTTGACTTGAAAATATTATTTAAATCTTATATATATTAAATAGAATACAACTAGAATTTATTTTTTTACTAGGTATGCTTTTTTATTATTTAGCGAGATCTTTAACTCCAAATATAAAAAATATATTTATTTGGATAATTATAAATAATAATTATTCAATTTGTTTATACATTTTAATTTACATTTTTCTAACTTTATATTATAAGAAAATTATGAAACTAGCTTTAAAATTCCTTATAAAGTTAAAATAATTTATTATCTTTTGCTTCTTCAAAAAGTTTTATTTAGACTATTTGACTTTTAATTTTTACATGAAGTATCTTTCCCTCTTTTTAGTTTATTTAAACTTTATATTTTTTTATTCTTTCTTTCAAAGGATATTTTTGTTTACAACCAATTCAATTATTTAAAACTAATTTTTAAAGTTAAAACACTAATTACTAGATAAGGTTTTATTAATTAAGGATATAGTTGATTATTTTTATTCTGAATATACTTTTTAATTAAACTTATAATGAATATTTTGTTTCTTTTTTAAACTTAAAATAAAAATTAAATATCTCTAACAATATTCTGGATATGACTATTAATAAAAACATCTATTTTATTTACCAAATATATCATACTATCTCATTTTATCAATTAGTCTCATTTTTATAATTTAACCATATATTTTTAATACTTTTTTATAACTTAATCAGTTTTGTTATCAGTTACACCAGAAAATCAATTACATTTATAAAATAGACAAAAGTATTTCAGTATAGTTGTTTATCTTTATAAATTAGTGTAAGAATGTTGAAATATTTGTTGATTCAATAGCTAATATTCTAACTTCTTTTTACTAAAGCTAAATTTAATCCAGGTATCGACTCATATATATTAGCAAAGTTCTTATAGATATCTAAATTTAAATCATCTTTTAAATTATATCCCTTTAATTAAAACAACTCATTTACTTATAAGATTCTATTACTTTTAATTTAAATTATAAAAGGATTATGCTTAAATTTAGCCTCTTCGTTAAAATTATCTCAGGTCATTTATATTAAAGAATCCTCAATATCTTGGTACTATTAACTGGACTTATTCTTTACTAAATCTTGATATGTACTTGATAGTACTTCTGTGTTCTTATGATTATAATTATATTTCGAAGTTACTTCAAATTACATTTTTCTCTAAAATTTTCTAATTAAATCACTTTTGCACTGCGAATACTTCTATTCAATTTGGCCTATAATTTAATAGTTTTGAAGAAAGAAAGGCTAATATAAAAATGTTTATGATTGACTGTCATTTGATTAAAATTAAGCTAAAATTAATAAGAAAATGATAAAATTTAAGATTTTAGAGTATAGGCCTTCCTTCAAAATTAGGCTATAATCATAAAATTACCTTTTTAAGTTTTTAAATAGTTTAATCATTAGTTTGCTAGATCTTTAGTATTAGAGATGTTGGATTTTGAGAGTTGGAAATAAAAAATAACGTATACTTCGTGAAAAAAATTGGGGAAAATTTATTGCTTTCATAAGAGGAGTTAGTCTAGTTTTTAATAACCCATAAAAATTAGATTTATTGAAGGAAATATTAATTAAGAGTTCAGTGCTCATACTTTCTTATTTCTTGTAAAATTGCAGAACTTTGGGAAGGCTTGAATATTACATTATTCATCCCTGCTTTCATACATCTTTCAACATCTTAATCGTATGTATAGGCTGTATATCCTATTATAGCTCCTTGATATCCGAGGTATCTTATTGCTTTTGTTGCCTTCCAGCCATCTAAAACTGGCATTTCACAGTCCATTATTATTACTTGAAACTCTTTACAGCAAGTATTCAATGCTCTTTAATTAACAATATTCAAAGCTTCTTATCCATTTTTTGCTGTTTTGAACGTGTAATTATTATTAGTTAGAACTTCCGACAATATCATTCTAATTATTTCTGAGTCATCTACTATTAGAATTTTTTCGCATTTGCATCCATTTATACGATTCAAGGTAATTTTAGTTACTTCAAAACTTTCGAACTAAGGCATTTCGAGTTAGCTTAAATTTTTTAATTCCTAGGAAGTAGTTAGTAATTTTTTAATAGTTTTGGATTATTTTTTTATTCTCTTATTTCTTTGCTACTATAAATATTTTTTCTCCTGCATAACTCTTTTTATATTTTTCGATCTGACGGTAAATATAAACTTGCTATACTTGTTTACTTATGATTTTATCTTTATATTTTTATTTCCGAGTTGCAATGCTATCTTCTACGCTATATATAGTCCCATTCCACTTCCTTAAGGTTTGTCTAAATCTATTTCTTGTCTATCAAATAATTATTCAAATAAGCATCTTTATTTTTCTTCGCTTATTCCAATTCCGCTATCTTTTACTCAGATTTTATAGTTTACGAAATCATCATTTTCTTCTTCTTAAGTTTATGACTTTTATATTCCAAGATAAATGAATCCTTAGTTAGTATATTTCAAAGAATTCTGTAATAGAATTTGTAGTATGAACAGAATCTTTTGCTTGTCAGTTGAAATTTCTTCAGAAACATCAAACTTTTTGAATTATAGTAACTTGATAGGCTTGCTTTGTATATGAAATTTGATAGTTTTAAAGGCTTCTTCGAACAAGTCTTTAACATTAATGACATCATATACCAGCTTGGGTTTTTCATCTTATAAGAACTAAGTTAAGGAGAGTGTCATATTGATTAAGTTTTGGGTTTCTTGCTCTATAATTTCCGCTTTTTGGTTACATCACTTGGCTATTTTTTACGAATTTTCTTAGATTTAACATTCATTGCTTTAAAATTCTAAAATTTTTCCATAACTTGAGCCTATACTTTTCAGCTCAAGAGTTGGATTATTTTAAGGATAGAAAACTTCGCACTGCTTATTAAAAGACGGATCTGAAAATTCTTAGAATGTTAAGTTATGATAAGAATCTTTTATTATTTCATTATCAGTATCAGCACCAACTTCTTTATATATAGCTAGATAATTTTAAATCTGCTGAGCGATATTCATGATTAAAGTAATAGGATGTCTCACTTAATGATTAAACTCTCTTAAAAATAGAGTTTTATACCTAATTGACAGATTTTATCTTTCAGCTTTATAAGACTCAGTTAAATTATTAAAATTTAGCATAATTGCTTCTTCACAGTCTCAAAAGGTATTTAATGCCTAGACCTAAAAATACATCACTTTTTATGGATCTACAAAATTATTCCACTTTAATAACAAAATTTTCTGACTATTCTTGACTTCTAGAAACTATGTATTAATCTAGGCAACTCTTAAATTTAACTTAGCTATTTGTGGTTAATTCTGCTCTATCCAGGAATTCATAAAAGAAAGAGATGTCAATCATTTTTCCTATTAGCTTATTGTTGTACATTATCTGATCTTTGTTGAAAATGATTATTCCAGTGCTGCAGTTATTAGTTAGGAATTTTAAGGTTTTAATTTATTTCTAAATCTGTAAGTGCTTTTCAAAGAACTCTTTAGTGAACTTTTAATTACTTCAGATTGTGCAGTAGCTTATTCCAAATGAAATGAAGAGAGTCATAAAATGTTCTTGCTTAAGCTGATAGATGAACCCATTCTAAATGGAAAGAATGAAACTAATTAAGATTTACAGAGTTATGAGGACTAGTGCATGCTTTTAATTCTTGAGATAAAGGTTATTATAAATTGGAATGAGCAGCACAAAAATGTAGGAAATCCAAGTATCACTGACATTTTACAGCGAGTATTTTAATGTTTTGAACATGAAGTACACAAAGATAGCAAGGAAAAAAAATTAGCTTTTTTCAAGATATTTTCACGAAATTTTAGCTATTTCCAAAATAAACACTCAAATAAGTGACATCAAAATCTACCATGTATCCGTGTAAAAAAGTAAGGTCTATATTAGATTAAAATATGCAGCGGGTGTTATCACATAAAAAAGAACAATTTGCTCATTTTTTATATATTACCCTATAAACTCTTGGTATTCCTATTGTTTCTACTACTCCATTTTTATTACTCAATACACTCATAAATTGTTTTCAAACTATTTAATTAAACTTCAGGCTTTAAGATATAAAACTTTTAGATTGTTCTTTGCTTTTATTTGTAAGTTTACTTTATAGGTAGAAAGAACATTAAAAAGACAATAAAAATTTATCTTATTAGGATTGTAAATAAAGCAATGAAAACAGGACTAGATGGTTATAATCCCTCTTCACTATAAATCAGAAGGAAAGTGGTTTTGAAGCATTTTTTTAATGAAAATTTGAATTAAAACAATTAAATAGCTGAGAGTGGATTACGTAATATATAGCTAATCTACAAAATAAACAAATTGTTTTTAAAAAAGAAAATAATTATAAGATTATTTCAGAGTTAGATTAATCCCAACATTAATAGGATAAACTAGCTATTTGATTTCTTTAATTATTATAATAGATCTGAAGTATAAGAAAACAACATCCTGTTGATGCTTAATTATCAAATAAATTACTATAATTATAGTTTCTCAGCTTAAAAAATTAAATAAAATATATAGGATTTTATATTAAGTGAATGCTATCTAATATTAAAATCATTTAGCTTATATTAAAAATTAATTTTTTTAAATTCTAGCTGGCGATTTTAGCAGTTTATATCAGTAGCTTATAAAGTGGCTTCCTCATTTTTCGTTTTTAGCTCTCTGATTAATAAAATTTTTGTGACTGTAATTTAAATAAAATTATCTCATCTTTTATTTTAAGCACCTAATTTTTAATTTTTTATCCATTTTATCTAATTTCATATACAATTTATACTATCAACAATAAAAGCCACTAACGAGTCTTTTAATAAATTCAATTAAAAGCAAAAATTTATGATAAAATGTTTTAAGAAAGTTGACTCTTCATTCAGATATACGATGTCTAGAATAGGTTAAAATTAGAGTGTGTCGTAATTTCGATACTTCAACTCATAAGTATTTCTATAAGTAAATTTAGACTTCTTGAACTATTTTAGGTTCTTCATTTAATCAAAAGATATCACTAATTATTCTAAATCAAGTAATGAAAAGGTTAAATTTAAATATTCAAGCAAAGCCTATTCTTACATAATAAAATAATCCTACTGATTTTGAGCAGAAAGGAAGCACCAAAAGGATATCTATCCTCCTTGGAAATAAAAGTTATAATATAATTAGAAAGCTTTTGATAAAATTAAAAAGACAACTAAATATTAATTTTTGAAAAAATCATTTAAAGAATATTTATAATTCTACAGTCTTTACCTTTTGCGGCTGCTCGTGCCTCAAGTTATTTGTTTGCTAAGTAAAGTCATATTGCTATCATTTAAAGTATATAGAAATATTTTTTCAAAGCTATTATTAATTAACTAAGCTAGAAGTAACATTTATGAGTAATTTTTACTCATGCTTGTGTTTGAAAACTTAATTTTGAGTTATAGACATTTTTTTATGTATCATTCATCGACATATCAAACTTCAGTTAAGCTCACTCCCTAACCTCATATATTATCTTTTTTATTCAAAGCATTAACTCATTAATATTTTTATAGTACTTTCTTGACTAATTTCACTTTATACTTATGCTATATTTATCAGTAACGATATGATATAGCTAATGAAAATTCAGTTTATGTCTTTAATATTTTAAGATATCATAGCTTTATATATACCTTATAATATTAAGCTTAATTTCAAGATAAAGAGACATCTTTTTTTAATTTCTAAATTTTGTTATATTCTGCTTGCTTTTTTATTTTTATTTAGAGGAATTAATTTCGGTAAAATTTTGGAACTTAAAGTAAAATATAAAAAATAGATAGAAAGAGTTTAACATACCAAGGTTCTAGCGCTTGTTTTAAGTTAATTTTATTTAAACCATTTAAGCTTTATTACTCAAGCTTGTTATTTCCTAGATTTGTTGTAAACTTAAATTTGGATTAAAAATGATTTATCTCATAAAAATATGTACTAGAAGACATTCTTTAATATAATAATTCATACAATTAAATTATGTTTACCTTTATATTAAGTATTTCAGATATTTCCTTTCTTTTTTCTTTGACAATAGATTTTTTATTTTTTTAATTAAACTTTGGATTAGCATTTTTATCTTAAATTTAGCAATGTTTATATGATCTTTATTCAGAGATAAGAGTTAATTATAAAGGAGGATATCGATATTATTCTATTTTGCTTATCTTGTCTAAATCAAAAATTTAATACTGTTAAGTTCTTTTAAGATTAACTTTACCATAGATCAAGCTTTACAAGGTTATAGCAATATTTAAATTTAAAGGGTTTCAAGAGATATTGATTTCATAATTAAGCATTATGCTTATAATAATATCAGTCACTTTAATTTCATCATATGTTTATAACCTTAACTAATGCATTTAGGCTTTTATAGCTATTCAACTATTTAATTAGACATACATAACATATGGAATTCATAATCTATGAGAACTTCCTTTTATTACCTTTAATATAAACTATCATAATAAAAAGAGATGACTGGGATAGCAATATTAGTTCAGAATATTTAGTAGAATGAAAGAGTTCTTTATAATTACAAGCTTACTTATAGTAGTAGTTTGATTCTAGGTATATTATATAATAATAACTAGTTATTTTAATTATATTTTGTATCCACTTTTAAGATTTAAAGATTAATATACCTCTATTCAGGCTATAGTTAGATATAAACTGATTAAAAGCATAGTAAATTAATAATTATGTGCATTGAGATATAACTATTTTATTTAATAGTTCCTTCATTTAAAGATTTAGTAGAAAAAGAAGTAATTAAATAGAGTTTATAGAAGCTTTAATTGATAAGGGAACTTAGAAAAAATTAATAGGAAAGCTTACTAAAAAGTAAAAAGTTTGGAATATTTAAAATAAGTATTGTTGCTTTTAACTATTAAAAGAGTAAATCTAATTATAAGTGTAGAATTAAAAGCAGTAATATGAAGAGGAAAATAAAACTAACTATAAAAATTAATAATTCATGAGGAAAAAGCAACTAAATTCGCACTAAAGAAAATAAAAAAGTAAGCTAACTTTTAAAAAAGCCCATAAAAATTAATCAATATCATTAAAATTCACTTTCTCCTAAAATAGATCAAATTTTAAAATAAATTGAGAAATTAATTTTGGATTAAAAATACATAAAAAAATCTAAAGTTAGAATAAAATTTAAAAGGAAGAGATATATTAAATCAGATTTTTGAAGAGATTTAAAATCAAACTTAAGATTATAAAAATTCTAACAAAAATAATTTGCAAAAAGTAATTAATTATCAAGATAGAAAATTTAATTTAGTAAAATTTTAATTTAAAATTTTAAAAGAATATAGAAAACGACTGCTGGAGTTGATAATAAAATTACTATTGGTTCCTTAAAATATATTGTCTCTCATTATAATAATACATTTAAAATTAATTAAAATTACATTTATATATATGTAAAATAAAATTTATTAATGATTTGCTCTTCCCTGGGATTTCAAAAAGGTTTTTGCTTCCATTTTTTTACGTGGATGGATACCACGACAAAGTTTTTTTCGTGGGAGGTATCCACAAAGAATTTTCTGCACTTTCTGGGAATATTTTCCTCTTGTAGATTCTATTTAAGTTATCCAAAGTTTATTGATCTTTCTTCAAGCTCTTTATTACTCTCTAACTTAAATCTTCTTTCAGTCTTAACACTGTTTTAATAAATGTCATTTTGATTTGCTGTACCAGCAGTATCTAGTTTGCTTTTTCTAAAATTTTTTCTGAGATACTTTTTTTTCAAGTTAATTAATTCTTTTCAGTAAATCTTAGTCAATCTTTTCATCGTTCTGTTATTCTTGAACATTTGCTTAATTAAAATATTTTTTCAATAATCATACCTTGGTTTTACTTAGAACTAGTTTAAGATTATTAGTATAGTTGTTATTCCTTGACTAAATTATTTTAGATTAACTGACTTCTTATTTTTAATAATTCATTATTTTAGTCATCTATGAAATTCATTAATTCTCTTATTTTTATCCTTGATTATATATTGCTTCTTGATATTCTTAGATTGCTCTTTTCATTTAATTGAGTTATAATTAGAGTTCTGATTCTTCCTCAATCTTAATTGGATTCTTCTCGATTGTTCAAACTATAATTTTTCCTTCTGTTGAGGAACTTGAATTGTCTTCATTCTATTATTTTTTCTACAACTGTTTTGCCGCTTTCCTTTTTGCCTTTTTAATTTGGCTTTTGAAAAGCCGAATAAATTGTTCCATTTTTTAATTAAAATTACATTAATTAACATAAGTTTTTTTGTCTATAAATGAGGAATTTCATGATTTATAAAGTAGGATGAAATTAGCTGGCTTATAATAAAATATGAAAAAGCTGCAAAAAATAATCAAAAATTCTAAATCCTAAAATAAAATTTAATAGCAACGTAAAGTAAAAATTTTTAAGATGGAATTCTTATGCTAGCGGATAATAAAAATTTAAGAACCTAGATAAAAACTAAAATATAATAAACTAAATAAATCTAAAACGAAAGGTAAGCTATGAAAGAAGATTTAAAAAATAAATAATAAAAACTTTATTAAAACAGTTTTATACTTATGAGGAATATACTAAGTCGGAAATTATTGTAAAATAAAGTTTAAGATACTAAATATTTTTATTTATTTAAATAAAAAATAATTGAAAAGATGGTGGGAGCTGAGAATGACCTTCGTGACTAAACTTTCTGATTTTATGGCTAGGAACAAGTTCCTTTCCTACCGCTGAGAAAGTCCCTGGTCAGAGTCATTTTCTGAAGGGAACGCTGTCTTTGAGATTATCCGCTCTTGGTAAAGGCTTGAAGCCTGGCTGCTCATAGCGATGGAGCTCCCTAGCAGCTGTGCCTGGAGCACAACAGGATATCCCCGTTATTCCATAAAAAGAGAGCGTCAGGTCGTGCAACCGGAAAGGAGTTTCCAGTCCAAAAACTTGTTTAGTTGAAATTAATTAATTAATTTAAATAAAAAAGAAAAAATTAAGAAATAAAAAAATTTATATTAAAAGATATATTAAATGCTTTATTATAAATAAAGGAACTTTATAAATTTAATAATTTAACTAAAGTTTATTTATATATACAAGTTCTTAAGCTTATTAGAATCTTTTTTCTTTAAGTATAAAAGTTTAGATTATATCCTTTAATTTATATTAATTTTTCTAAGAGGTATTAAAAGACTTTAAATCCCAAATTTTCTAGTTTTTTTTGTTTTTAATTTGATGTTAAAGAGAAATTTAGGTCTTTGTTACACTAATATAGAATACTTTTGTTGTTGCCTTTTATTAAATTAATTTTAATTTTAATCCGCTTGATCGAAGCCTCCAAAAATTCTCTATCAGACACTTATGGTTATATAAGTTAAACTACTTATATTAATTATTTTTCCTTAATAAACTTATTAAATTTGCTTTTAACCTTTTTCTGATTTTACTTGATACTAATTGTGATTTTAAAGGGTTATTTATCTCTCTGAAGCATCTATATTAAAACAATCTACTAAAAGATTTTATTTATCCCCTTTAGCTTGTAAGGGCACTTAAATAATAATACTTATTAAATGTTTTACAATAAATTGTATTAAAAATCTTCTTAAAGTACCACAGAGATTAAATTTATAAGTGTTTATCCTCGATCAATTATCTCTAAAAATAGCTAAGCTTGACATAAAAGGATTTTTATTAAAAGTTTGATTATTTGTCTTGTATTAATAGAGTAACTAATTGAATCTCAATAGTAATAATAGTTGAAAGTTGGTTTATTGTTCTTTTATAAGCTTATTATAAAATTTCATAAGATAGTCAATAGACTCTATTTTATTTTAATACCCCTCTATCTTAATTCAAAGTTCAAGTTATACTTCTTTACTTTTAATCTATATTTTAAATACTTTTGCATAAGTAATTCTCATGATAACCTTATTATTATAGTTAGATCTTTTAATTCAAAAGAAAGTCTTAAAACCTATCACTTCCTTCTTCAGGAAAAACAAATAATTGAAATAGCAAATACAAGTATATAGCTATCCTTTTCTATTTAGCTTTTGACTTATAATTCCCTTCTTTACATTTCGATAAAAGAATACTTTCATTCAAGAGTCTTTTAATTCCTTGGTAGTTATTTTAGCAACTGAAGTTATGTCAACATTCAGGTTAAAAATCATAAGCACATATATAGCTGAATTTATATCAGACCTTGTTCTACAGTTAATAATAAAAAAACCTAATTTATTAAATAAATCAAATACCAAGGAATTAATATACTTAAATCATGAAAAATCATAGGAAAATTCTAGTTTCTTAGTACTTTAATAGTCTATCATCATAATTTCATAATACACAGGATTTTAAAGTATTTAAGTAAAGTCAATTTTAGAACTGCTTTAAATGAGAAAATAAAATTGAAATAAAAGCTTAAATTGATAACTGTGACTGATAAATAAAAACTACTTTTTCTTAAAACATTTAGTTGGTATACTCAATATAAGCTTATATATCATTAAATTAATAAAAAAGAGTAATACCAATTAATAAAATTAACAAATCATGCTTTATTTTGTTTTCATTATATAGGAAATAGTATAGTCATTTTATGAAAAATATGAAAATCGAGCCAGCTGAATAATATGGTATCTTTAGAAAAAATTACACCTAAAGAATAAAAATTATAAAGTACTTGAATGTACTAAAAGACTCATCACTCTTAAAGTTATTAAACCTAAATATCTCTTATGGATACTTTATAATGAAGATAGTATGACCAAATTAATTAGAAATCCATGAAATGCTACACTTAAATCCTTAAAGCTCGAAAGAGGATAGATGAAGTTCTTTTAAAAGCTGCATAAATAATAAGCAATGCCCCTTAATCCTGCTTATATTCATAAGAGTTATTTTTACCTAAAACTAAATTAAGAGCAAATTAAATACATTTTTAGATAATTAATACTTATCTAATGCATCCTAAAGAGAAGGTGATGATAATTTTATTAATAGTCCTAACAAAAGGCTATATTTTAGGTTATTTTAGTATAGAATATATTAAGATCTTAAAATTTCTGCTATAATAACTATTTTAAGCATATGATGAACTAAATCAGAATTAAGCATTTCTGAACTTAAAATTAATATTAAAAACACTTAAAGAGCTTAAATTATAAAGTTCTCAGCTAATTTGTTTTACAAGACACTTAAGAATAAGGTTAGAGTGAAGAATATATAGGAGAACTTTTTTAATGATAAATACTTTGCATAATCTATCTGTCGTACTTCAAGTAAATAACTTACTACTAGATTTTATGTATTTAGACCATTAAAAGAATTAAGAAAATATAGTCTTCAGAAATGTATATAGAAGGAAAAAATAAATGAGAAACTGAATAAAAGTTTATGTCTAACTAGCAAAATAAGAGTTCATATATTTAGAATTATTTGGAAGGTATAATAGTATAACAATAGTAAATTTCGATGTAGTTTTTAGATTGGATATTGGATCAGTTTAAATAGATTTATATTTAACTTACATTTATATAAAGAACATGATATACAAGGAGTGATATTATAAGTTTAAAGTTTAGATTATAGGCTCATAAAAACAAACAAATGTTTAAATTTTAAAAATATATACTAAGAAATTAACTAGGTAGTTTGAAGACTTTTAGTAAGACTAACTAGAGCTAAAATTAAATTTCTTTCTCACTAATAATTGACTAAAACTTAGTTACAAAGATAGCTAAGAAAGGAAGAATTTTAAGTCATGATATAATTATTTTCAAATTTAATAAAAATTAAAAATATGCATCTTACTCATTTATGCAAAACTAATATCGAGGAAAAGCAACGAAAGAAATTTATTCGCTTAAATTTCATTTTCTTTTAGCTAAGATAGACTTCTTAAATAAGTTTGCAATATCTTTTTAAAGGACTTGAATAAATAAATTTTCTCAACTATTTCAATTAAAAAGCTTATTAAATCAGAAAAAAACACCACTAGCATATATTTAAAGCCTTATATGTTTTAGATAGCTATTAATATTATATTCTAAAATATTTAAATTTGAGAATAATAGACTATTACAGCCTGAGTCCTTAATTTAAAAATACATTCCCATAAATTAGAATTTAAATTCTTCTTAGCATTACTAAGAAAATCGCTAATTATATAGAGGATAATTATTTAGTATCTATCTCTTTTTTCGTCTATCTTAATTTTCAAACCTTAACATTTTTTCTAACTGTCGGATTTTCCTTTTTTAGTGTAAAATATAAATAAAAAAAATTGTAGATCATAATATAAGCCAGAGGGCTATATTTTCATTTTATATTATCTTATTAATTCAAATTATAATATAAGCTTAAGCCAAGCTTTCATCTGTAAATCTAATTTTTTTGCTATATATGCAGTTTTATAAATTTAGACAATATTCTGGAAACAAAATAATGTAGATTTTTATTTAGAAATAGCTTAGAAAAGTGTTTTTATAGAATTACTTTTATTAAAGATATTAACGCTAACACATATAATACTATAATCAGTTAAGGACTTATTAGCCTTAAATTAGTGTAGATTATATTTGAAGCCTCTTATTATTAAGGAAAATTATGTAAGGGAAAGTCCTCTTTTCATTTACTGCTTTAATCTAGACTTCCAACTTTAGCCTAATATTTTCAAGCTTCTAATATAAATCTCTTTATTTATAATTAATATATCTAAGCCTTTTTGCAGTTAAGCTTATAAATATAGCTTTAATATAACTACAAATTATTAGTTTAGCATTATAAAAGAAAATAGTATTAAAAGCTTATTACTTAGAACTGAAATAGCTAATGATAGAAATTATTTCTTTTATTTAACTAAATTAATGCAAGGTTCTTTTTATCCTTGCTTGAAGCCAGATTTATGATTTAAAATGAAACCTAAGGTTAAAAATTCATTAGATGGGATATTTTTATCCTCCCTTATCAGTTTTTTAAGCGCTTTATTAAATTTTTCCTAATGATGAAGAAATAAATGCTTCCTTTATAAAAGTATTTTATACCTATTTTAAAATAGTTTGATATAGCAATATGAAGCATTTATCTTAGCCAATTGCTTAGGTTTATAAATATTGCTTATAAAAAATGGAAAATGAAAAAGAAAAAAAATACCAAGAGTTTATAGGCTAATGCATTAAAAATGAACAGTTCTTTTTCTATTACATTATAACTCCCTCTATTTATTACTATCTCTTACATAGCTTGATGTTCTATTCTGGTATTTGATAAATTTTATTGGCTATAGTTCGAATTATTTTATTGGAAGTTATTAGGATTTCCTGGAAGTACTTCAAAAATAGTACGGTGCCTTCCTTAGTATTTTTTTTGTATTTCATGCTTAAAGCTATTAAATGCTCATTTTACGATATTGACTCTACCTGGCTTTCTTTCATTTTAGTACTGCTTATCCCTATGTTCAATAATTTATACCTTAAGAACTTAAAAGTCTCACTCTTTTTCCTTACTCTAGAAATCTTAACTAGCCTAGGACTTTCATTATGGACTGGATTTATTTACTAGCTTAACTAAGAGCATTTCATAACTCTCTTTATAGCCTTCGGAGTTAGCTACTGCACGATAATAAATGACAATTAATTTACAAAAGACCTGTTTGAAAAGCATTTGGTGATATAGAAGCAAGTAAAGACTTTTAAGTTTCTAACAGAATACAGCAACACTGGAATAATCATTTATAGCAGTAACTAGATAATGTACAGCAACAAGCTTATTCAAAAAATGATAGACATCTCTCAATTCTATGACTTTCTTGATAAAGCGGAATTTACTCAGAATAATAAAGAAAGATTTAAAAGTTCTTTAAATTAGTACATCGCTTCTAGGAGCTAAGAGTAGTCTGACTATTTTGTAGTTAAAGTGTAGAAGTTCTGGAATTAATCAGATTATTAGAGGTTGATGTATTTGTAAGTCTAGGCTATTAACACTCTTTGAGATAATGAAGAAGCTGTTATGCTTAATATTAATGATCTAACTGAGACCTATAATGCAGAACGATAAGATCTTTCAAACAAGTATAAAACTCTATTTTTACGAGAGTTTAACCATTAAGTGAGACATCCTGCTACTCTAATAATGAACGCAGCTTAGCAAATCTAAAGCTACTTATAAACTTTTAAAATTAAAGATATCAAAACTGATAACGAGATTAAGGAAGAATCTCTTAAAGATTCCTATAAAGAAAACTATGAAAATAATAAGAAAACGTAAGTTAATCTCTATAACTACTAGAAAAGTCTTACTTTTAGTCTTAATGAAATAGTTAAAATTTAAGATCATGTTAAATAAAGTATAAACTAGAGAAAGGAATCTTTAATGTGAGGAAATTGAGAAAAAATAGCTAGTTAATGTAACCAAAAAGCGGAAATTATAGAGCAAGAAACCCAAAACTTAATCAATATGACACTCTCCTTAACTTAGTTCTTATAAGATGAAAAACCCAAGCTGGTATATGATGTCATTAATGTTAAAGACTTGTTCGAAGAAGCCTTTAAAACTATCAAATTTCATATACAAAGCAAGCCTATCAAGTTACTATAATTCAAAAAGTTTGACGTTTCTGAAGAAATTTCAACTGACAAGCAAAAGATTCTGTTCATACTACAAATTCTATTACAGAATTCTTTGAAATATACTAACTAAGGATTCATTTATCTTGGAATATAAAAGTCATAAACTTAAGAAGAAGAAAATGATGATTTCGTAAACTATAAAATCTGAGTAAAAGATAGCGGAATTGGAATAAGCGAAGAAAAATAAAGATGCTTATTTGAATAATTATTTGATAGACAAGAAATAGATTTAGACAAACCTTAAGGAAGTGGAATGGGACTATATATAGCGTAGAAGATAGCATTGCAACTCGGAAATAAAAATATAAAGATAAAATCATAAGTAAACAAGTATAGCAAGTTTATATTTACCGTCAGATCGAAAAATATAAAAAGAGTTATGCAGGAGAAAAAATATTTATAGTAGTAGAGAAATATAAAAATTAAATAGAAAACTTAAGGAATTAGGAAGTTTCTTACTATTTCCCAAATAAATTCAAATTCATATTAGTCTTAAACTCCTTCTTTTGAAAACTTAAAAAAAGGTTAAATAAATTTAAGCTGCTTGTCAAATTAGTGCTTATGTGAAAAAATTCTAATAGTAGATGACTCAGAAATAATTAGAATGATATTGTCGGAAGTTCTAACTAATAATAATTACACGTTCAAAACAGCAAAAAATGGGTAAGAAGCTTTGAATATTGTTAATTAAAGAGCATTGAATACTTGCTGTAAAGAGTTTCAAGTAATAATAATGGACTGCGAAATGCCAGTTTTAGATGGCTGGAAGGCAACAAAAGCAATAAGATACCTCGGATATCAAGGAGCTATAATAGGATATACAGCTTATTCTTATGAGCAAGATGTTGAAAGATGCTTGAAAGCAGGGATGAATAAGGTATTGTTCAAACCTTCCCAAAGTTCTACGATTTTGCAAGAAATAAGAAAATATGAACAGTGACTTCTAATTTTCAATTAATTTCTTTTGCAGACTTTAATTAGTCAAATGGTTTAAACTAAAATAGAAAACTTGCTGATACCACTGATTATCAAACTATTTTAGGAATTAAAGAACATTTTTATTAGAAATCTTTTTACCTTATCAAATGCTTAACTTAATATCTTAATAATAATATTTTTCCGTTATCCTCATGAATTTATAACTTATTTTCAACTAATAAATAACATAATCAATTTTTTGTTTTTAATCTTTGGGTTTCCAGTCTATTTTTCTAAAATTTTGAGGTTTGATCCAAAAGTATGTAATTAAAATATTCTAAGCTCTTGAAGGATTTTCGACCTTTTTCGACCAATCTCCAGATCTCTCCAAAGATAAAATAAAAGTTTAAATGCTCCTACGTTCTCAATTCCTGCCTGCATACATCCAAAAATCTACCAATTCTCAGACATTACTCGTATTCTTTTTTCTTGTAAGATTATCCTAGCTCGTCACAGAAAGATTTTTTCTTTCTTTCCTTAATTTCATTTACTGCTATCTTTTCATTTTTTCTTGCTCCTATCTTTGCTATTTTCAATATTCTTATTTGATATTAATAATTTATTTGCATCTTCTTAAAAGATGTTTAGTAATAAGATTTCTTATTTATTCTTATTAAACTTGACTGTCGGGTCCTATCTTAATCCATTTTAATAATATCGATTCTTTGTTCTTTTTGATTAGTTTAAATTGCAGTTTTCGTTAATTTTCTTTTATTTAATCTATTTTCGATTAGTTTATTTTGTTCTTATTATTAATTCTAAGGCTAATAGTTCTAGTCCTATGATATATTCTGAAGGCATTTTGTTATCTCACTTAGAACATTAATCTCAATTATATTTCTTCTGTTATTTCTATATTATCCATTAGTATTTTTTTCTTGAGAATTTTAACGTTTTCATGGAGGTTCAGCACTTATTTAATAAGCCATTCTTAGCTTTTTTACTATTCAGTAGTGAATTCAGAGATTTCAGAGTGAATAATGTTCTCAACCTATTTCCTAGGTTTCTCTTAAGAAGTTGAGACTCCTGTTTAGTGTGACGTCTTTCTGATACCCTTTTTAACTATAACTGAAATATGATGCTTTTAGATCCTTTTTTGGAACTCTAAGAAAACTCTTACAAGTCTTCTTCCATATTCTATTTATACAAGAGTATATAAGAAACAACTCTTCCTGCTAAATTTTAAATAAATATGATTATAGAGCGCGTAGCACCTTGTTGGCTTGCATCTCTTTCAATATTAATATTTAATATTAGAAAAAATTGTTCTCACATTTCTTGCTAAAATTCAAGCTGTCCAATGAGTCACATCAGCTTCTCCAAATGGTGAATCTTCTTATTAAAGCTTATCCTTGAGGCTTGAATTAAAAGTTCCAGTCTTCTTGAATAAGCTCCAAATAAGAATTAGTAATTAATTCATTAGAATGCCCTTCAGTAAAACTTTCATACTTCTAGAGAGAACCATCGGGGTAAGTTAGGCATGTCTCAACTGAGCTTATACACCCTTTCCTGTGGGGACATCTAGTGCGAGATTATTCGCAATGCAGTATACACTGCACCAGATTACCTACTAGTTCTCTGATCGCAGCCGATATCCATTTTATATTAAATATAATAATATACTAAATCCCAATGACAAATTTTATGCTTTTTTATTGCAAAAAATACGTATTCAATGAGTAGTTAATAAAGAGAGCAAACATTAAAATAATATACTTTCTATTTTTTCAAATTATATGCATTTTATTCTAGGAATTTTAAGCTAAGTACTTATATCTTTATTGCTTTTATTTTATTGTCAGATTAAATTAGAATAAAATGTGGTAAATAATTTTAGTTAAAGAAGATTTAGTATAATTCTTTATAAAAAGGCAGGGTTAGAATTATAGAGCTAGATATATTTACACTATTTTTAAAGAAGCAAGATTAAGAATACCAATAAGCATAGAAGTGCTAAAATTTCATTTCTATAGCTAACAATTACCAAGCCCTATGACCAGGAGTAAATAACTGATTTTTATCAACTTGGAAAAAGAAAAAAATTAAAATGATTAAAGTACTTAAAGAACTTAAAGAGATTTTTTACAGCTAATAAAGAATTAAATCAGTATACAAGTAAAATTAAATAATGCATAACTTCTATTTATCTTATGTATTTAATCTGCTTATGTTTTAAAATCTAAAATAATTTACTTGTAGCTTTATGAATCTATAAATAGATATGAATACAACAACTGTAAACTATTATGGTTAACAATAAATTAATAAGCTTAAACTATATTGCTGTTCATAAAGAAAATCACATTTGAATAGCTTTAAACTTAAAATTATTTGCAATGAAATTTTAAAATTTCCATTTATGATTCACTATCAATTCGTATTCGACTATAAGAGACTAAAGTTTCCATAAATAAAAATTGCATTAAGTATTGGATAAATTAAAATGAAACTAGTAATGCTTAAAATTTCTTCAAAGGTACATTTATTTTGGATTAAGTGAAATCAATTTAATTCTTATATTTGAATACCTTTCATTATATAGCTATGATTTAAGAAAGTCATCAATATCTTAAGACAATTGATTTGTCCTTTACTTTAGTATAATACTTAAAATTGTATTAAATTAATTAAAATCTAACTAAAGAAATTGATTTAAGCAAATCAAAATTCCAAATTGCCTTTAAATCTTCATAATAAAGAATCACCTTAATTATGCTTTTTTATTGCATAGAAATTTACAACATTTTAAAGTTTTGAATATGACGAAAATTTTACAATTTAAATGGCCTTCTCTTTGAATAAGTCAAAATTAAAATAATAGACAGCAACATTTATTATTCTATCCTTAAAAGAATTTAATATTGCACTTACCAACAAATTCATCTAAATTTGGTTAAATTAGATGCTTATTGTTTATTTAGGTAAACAAACTTTGAATTTCTATTTATTTGGCTTAAAAATCTAATTTCAAATTATTTATTTTCTTTGTAAATTTCCCAAATCACTATTAATACGAGCAACATTCAAGTAAGTCTATTTAAAACTCATCTATAATCCAAACTGATTTTACGCTTTTAGATGTTTTCATAAATTATGTAATGGGATATTAATTTTATGATCTCATAAATTTCTAATTATTAATGTTAATAACTTATTTGCTAGCTTTAATAATATAAAGCCAGGCCAAGAGTTTAAAGGTATTTATATAAATTAGTTTTAGTTCTATTTTATTTTAGTATAATTATTAATACAAGTTTTAGCTATAATTTAGTAAATATAATAGTATATGATTTAATGGTTCTATTTTATTTATTAGACAACACATGTATAAAGTTAATAGCCAAGGCAAATTTGGATTAACCAACATGAATCTAGATTTTAATAGATGTTTAAACCAAAAAAGTTTTGTATTAATATATTTTTAATTATTTGAGTATTTTTGCTAAAAGGTTTGCAACATTATTATGGTATTTTGCTCATAAACTTATTTATATAGTTGACTCTTTATGATTTTAAGATGAGATAATAATTAAACTATTTATGTAATTGACTCTTCTGTAATCATAAGAGTTGCTTTATCTTAGTTTTGCTAAAAATTTATTAAAGATTTTAGCTATTATATAGGGACAAATAAGCCTAGTATAACCTAAGCAAATATTGAGTTTTAAAAGCTTAAAGTTTGGATATATTAAAGTTTTAACTAAAAGGTATAAGTATTACCATTTAAGAAATAAAGATAGCTAAAAATAATAATGGAAAGCTTTAGTTTGATTTAAAATTAATTTAAGTTGTATATTGTAGTTACCTTAATCAAGTATTTGAGATAAAGATTTATTAAAGCTACTAATTATTACTGCTTCATCATCAAAAGTTTATTTATATTTCCTTTATCTTATTCTTTTGATTAATAATTATTTCTTTTTATTTGATTTTTTCATTTTAATCTGCTTTTTTCTAGATTTAGAAAGCTTAGCAATCCAAACTTTATTTATAGATTTTGTAAATAATTTTAACTAATTTATTCTTCGTCATAATGGATTACTTACATATTTCTTTATTGCTATTAGTATTTAATTAATAAAAATTTAAAAATAGTTATGAGTATGGATATAACTTAAATTTTTCATAGCATTAAGTCTTTAATTTCCTTTAGAAATTAAAAGAAATTTAATTGTCTTATTACATTATAGTTTATAGATGATGCTTTTATTCATTAAGTATTACTATATTTGATTTGAAATAAAGTAGCTTATGATAGTTTAATTGTATAACTAATATTTGGGAATGTATATAACAGTATATGCAAATTATTTATTACATTCTATTAAATAGTAGTTATATCTAATTTCTAAGTCTTTTAATTATTTTATTCCTTTTTTTTGCTTTTCAGTATGAAATTTTCTACTGAGTTTGTCTTTTTTAATTCTATTTGCTTTTTATAAATAATTCTTGCTTCTACGTTGACAAATTGGCCTATTATTTTCTCTTGATTGACTGAAGTTATTTTAAAATTTATTAACTTAGGTTTATTTTAAGTATTTACTATATGTAGCTTATAAAATATCTAATTAATATAAATTAAAATAATTATAGTATTAAAGAACCAGAAAAAGAGTATATTTCAATAATTGAAGGATTAAATTAAGTATTATCATATTAAAATATCGAAAATATTATCTAAAATACAAGCTGCCAGGTATAGGATTAACACTCATCTCTATAAATAATCTTTGCTAAGTAAGTTTAAGTTAAATTTATATAAAAGGAAAGAATAATCTTTTGAAATAATAATTAATTATAGTGAATGCATCTTTATTAGGTTCATTCACTTTTTGTAGTTTAAATTTATCTTATTCTTTTTCCAGTCTTCTAAATCACTTTCCTAAATAAACAATCTCGTGCTTATATAATCCTTTTTATAGATATCTATCTTCAGTAAAGTTTCCTATCTAACATCTATTAATTCCTTTTTTATTGTGAAAACGTTATATCCATCAAATTCCACTCCCTCCATAATTTCCTTTTTGGACGAAGCTTTTGCATGAAACTTTCCCTTTTATATAATAGCATCATTATGAGTAAAATAAGCCTATTTGAATGCTATTTTAAAAACAATTTTTGAAACTTTCCATGATATTCATTTTAAAAGTTAAATTGGAATGATAATAAAATAAAAACATTCTTTAAAGCTTTTAATAAATAATATAATAATCAACTCAAATTTAATAGTTTCATTGTACTAACTTAAAATTATTTCTACATTAGTTAATTAGCTTAATTAACTACCATTAAAACTGCTTGTATGATTATTAATATATTATATTAGCCTTTCAATTTTTTAAGCTATCAAAGTCTATTAAATTTTAAATTATTTCCCTTTTATAAGATCTTATAAAAGCTTATAATCTTTGTGCTTATTACTCCTTTATAGTCAAAGCATCATAAATAATTGTATAGCGCTTTTAGTATAAAATTCTAGTTGGTTCAAATTATTTTTTATATGATATTACATTTATTTTCTCTGTTTATTGAATAAAAGTTCATTTATACATTTATATTTTCTACTTATTCTAAAACTTTCAAAAGTTAATAAAAATAAATAAATAGGCTTTTTAAAACAAGCCCCAAAAAAGTTAGCTTTTACAAGAGTATATCAATTTATCTTTATAAGTAAGGGATTTATAATAAAGTTGAGATTTTACTTTAATTCTAATATTTTGTGACTCTAATTATTTTATATTCTTTATCATAAAATAATCATAAAAGAGGTTGGTTAAACATTTTTTAAGTGCGAGTAAGTATTTCTTTTAAATAATAATAAGTTATAGTGCTATAGTCAGTTTTCAAAAGTTAAAGAAAACTTTACTTTTAATTAACTTTTAATTGTCAAAATTTATACTTCATAGGCATAAAATTATTTTTAAAATTAGCTAGAAGGAT